>PVHW010002601.1:0-161206 GCA_004024825.1 Pygathrix nemaeus
TGGCACTCCCTAGTGAGATGACCCCAGTACCTCAGTTGAAAATGCAGAAATCACTGGTCTTCTGTGTCACTCGTGCTGGGTGTTGGAGACTGGAGCTGTTCCTATTTGACCATCTTGCTCCACCTCCTTTTATGTAATTTGTAAACGTATATTTGGGAGTACTTTGAGGCCTATGATGAAAAAGGAAATACCCTCAGATAATAACTATAAAGAAGCATTCAGAGAAAGTGCTTTGTGATGTGTGAATTCATGTCTCAGAGTTACACTGTTACTTTCATTTAGTAGCCTGCTAACACTGTTTTCTTGGAATCTGCAATATGATATTTCAGAGCACCTTGAGAACTTTGGGTGGCAAAGGAAATATCTTCATAGAAGAATTAGTAAGAAGCTTTCAGAGAAACCGTTTTGTGATGTTTTAATTCATCTCACTGAGTTACACGACCCCTTTCATGGATCTGTTTGGTTGCACTGTTTTTGAGTAAACTGGGAAGGGATATTTTGTATCACATTGAAGAATATAGTGACTAAGGAAATATGTTCAGATAAAAACTAGAAAGAAGCTTTCTGAGAAGATTCTTCATGTTGTGTGATTGCTCTCACAGAGTTACACCTTTCTTTTCATGGTACAGCTTGCTAACAGTGTTTTTGTGGAATCTCCAAAGGGATATTTGGGAGCACAGTGAGGCCTATAGTGTAAAAGTAAATATCCTCAGATAAAAGTTAGAAAGAAGCTTTCTCAGAAACTGCTTTGTGTTGTATGAAATCATCTCTCAGAGCTACACTGTTCTTTTCATTGAGCCGTTTGATATCACTGCAATAGGATATGTGGGAGTGAATTGAAGCCTATGGTGACAAAGGAAATATCCTCATAGAAAAATCGAGAAGAATTTTCTGAGATACTGATTTTTGATGTATGAATTCAACTCAAAGAGATGCACTGTTCTTTTCACTGAGCAGTTTGCTAACACTGTTTTCTGGGAATCTACAATGGGATATTTCAGAGCACATTGAAGCCTACTGTGTAAAAGAAAATATCCTCACACATAAAGCAGAAAAACACTTTCTGTGAAACTGCTTTGTGATGTAAATTAATCTCACAGAGATACAAGATTGTATTCATGGTTCAGTTTGACACACTGCTCTTGTTTAATCTCTCAAGGGATAATTTGGATTGCCTTGAAGCCTATGGTGACAAAGGAAATATCCTCAGATAAAAACTAGAAAAATGCTTTCTAAGAAAGTTTTTTGTGATATGTTAATTCACATCACAGGTTTACACCTTTCTTTTCGTGAAGCAGTTTTCTACCAGTGTTTTCATGGAATCTGCAAAGGGATATTTGGGAGCACACTGAGGCCTAAGGTGTAAAAGGAAATATTCTTAGATAAAAAGTACAAAGAACCTTTCTGAGAAACTGCTTTGTGGTGTGTGAATTCATCCACAGGGTTACATTGTTCTTTTCATTGAGCAGTTTGCTAACACTGTTTTCTTGGAATCTGCAATGGTATATTTCGGAGGGCACTGAAGCTTATGGTGACAAAGGAAATATTCTCAGACAAAAACTAGAAAGAAGCTTTTGGAGAAAGTACTTTGTGATTTTGTGAATTCATCTCACAGAGTTACACAATTCTTTTCATGCAGCAGTTCAGTAGCACTGTTTTTGGGGATTCTGAGAAGGGATACTTTGCATCACATTGAAGTCTATGGTGATGAAGGAAATATCCTCAGATGAAAACTAGAAGAAAGCTTTCTGAGAAAGCCCTTTGTGATGTTTGAATTCATCTCACAGAGTTATACCTTTGTTTTCATGGAGAAGTTTGCTAACACTCTTTTCATGGAATCTGCAATGGGATATTTTTGAGTGCATTGAGGCATACAGTCTAAAAGAAAATATCCTCAGATAAAAACTAGAAAAAAACTTCCCGAGAAAATGCTTTGTGATGTGTGAATTCATTTCACAGAGATACACGATTATTCTGATTGAGCAGTTTGAAAACGCTGTTTTTGTGGAACTTGCAATAGGATATTTTGGAGTACTTTGAAGTCTGTGGTGATAAAGAAAATATATTCTGATAAAAACCAAGAAGAACGTTTCTGAGAAATTGCTTTGTGTTGTGTCAATTCATCCCATAGAGTTACACTGTTGTTTTCATTGATGAGTTTGCAAACACTGTTTTCTTTTTATCTGCATTGGGACACTTCATATCGCCTTGAAGCTTATGGTAACAAAAGAAATATCCACAGACAAAAACTAGAAATAAGCTTTCTGAAAAACTGTTTTGTGGTTTGTGAATTCATCTCACAGAGTTACACTATTCTTTTCATGGGGTAGTTTCATAGCACTGTTTTTGGGTAACCCAAGAAGGGATATTTTTGATCGAATTGAAGCCTATGGTCACTAAGGAAATATCCTCAGTTAAAAACCAGAAAGAAGCTTTCTGAAAAAGTTCTTTATGATGTGTGAACTCATCTAACAGAATTTCACCTTTCTTTTTATGGAGCAGATTGAAAACACAGTTTTCATCGAGTCTACAAAGGGATATTTGCGAGCACTTTGAGGCACATATTGAAAACGGAAATATCTTCATAGAAAATCGAGAAAGAAGCTTTCTGAGAAACTGCTTAGTGATGCGTGAATTCAACTCACATAGTTACAGTGTTCTTTTCATTGATCAGTTTGCTGTCACTGTTTTCTTGGAATCTGCAATGGCATATTTCATACCACACTAAAGCATACTATTGAAAAGAAAATATCCTCATACAAAAACTAGACAGAAACTTTCTGAGAAACTCCTTTGTGATTTGTGAATTCATGTCAAAAAGTTACATGGTGTTTTCAATGGATCAGATTGATAGCACTGTTTTTGGGGAATCTGAGGAGAGATATTTTGGATTGCATTGAAGCTTATGGTGACAAAGGAAATATCCTCACATAAAATGTAGAAAGAAGCTTTCCATCAAAGTCTTTTGTGATGTGTGAATTCATCTCACCGAGTTATAACTTTCTTTTCATGGAGCAATTTGCTAACACTGTTTTCGTGGAATCTGCAAAGGGATATTTGGGAACACATTGAGGCCTATGTTGAAAGAGGAAGTATCCTCAGATAAAACCTAGAAAGAAGCTTTCTGCGAAACTTCTTTGTGATGGGTGAATTCAACTCACAGAGTTACACTGATATTTTCATTGAGCAATTTGCTAACACTGTTTTCTTGGAATCTGCAAAGGGATATTTTTTAGTGCATTGAGACCTATAGTGAAAAGGAAAATATCCTCAGATAAAAACTAGAAAGAAGCTTTCTGAGATAGTGCTTTGTGATGTGTGAATTCCTTTCACAGAGTTACACCCTTATTTTTATGGAGCAGTTTGGTAGCACGGATATTGGGTAATCAGAGAAGGGATGTTTTGCATCACATTGAAGTGTATGGTGACAAGGGAAATATACTCATATGCAAAACAAAAAGGAGATTTTTCAGAAATTGCTTTGTGTTGTGTCAGTTCATTGCCCTGAGTTACACTGTTCTTTTCAGTGAGTAGTTTGCTAGCACTGTATTCTTTTAAACAGCAATGGGACATTTTGGAATGCATTGAAGCTTATGGTTTTTGTTTCTAGTTTTTGCCTGGGAATATTCCTGAGGAAGTTCTTTGTGATGTGTGAATTCATCTCACAGAGAAACACCTTTCTTTTCATGGATCAGTTTGCTAACACTGTGTTCATGGAATCTGCAAAGGGATATTTGCAAGCACATTGAGGCCTATATTGAAAAAGAAAATATTCTCATAGAAAAACGAGAAAGAAGCTTCCTGAGAAACTGCTTAGTTTTGTGTGATTTCACCTCACAGAGTTACACTGTCTTCTTCATTGAGCAGTTTGCTAGCACTGTTTTATGGAATCTGCAATGGCATATTTCAGAGTGCATTGAAACCTA
This sequence comes from Pygathrix nemaeus, assembly GCA_004024825.1. Classification (NCBI taxonomy): domain Eukaryota; kingdom Metazoa; phylum Chordata; class Mammalia; order Primates; family Cercopithecidae; genus Pygathrix; species Pygathrix nemaeus. The sequence goes on from PVHW010002601.1 coordinate 3,927, forward strand.
CCATTAAAAATTAAATATCCTCAGACAACAATTAGAAACTTTCTGATAAACTCCTTTGTGATTTGTGAATTCACATCACCTAGTTACATTATGCTTTCAATGGATTACTTTGATAGCACTGGTTTTGGGGAATCTGAGAAGGGATATTTTGGATTACACTGAAGCCTATGGTGACAAAGGAATTATCATCATTTAAAAACCAGAAAGAAGCTTTCTGAGAAACAGCATTGTGATGTGTGAATTCATCTCACAGAGTTGCACTTTATTCTTTTCACTGAGCTGTTTGATAACACTGTTTTGCTGGAATATACAGTAGGATATTTGTTAGTGCATTGAAGCCTATTGTGACAAAGGAACTATTCTCAGCTAAAAACTAGAAAGAAGCTTTCTGAGAGACTGATTTGTGATGTGCGAATTCATCTCACAGAGTTACACTCTTTTTTTCATTGAGCAGTTTGCTAACACTGTTTTCTTGGAATCTGCAATTGGATAGCATTGAATGGGTTTGCATTGAAGCTTATGGTGACAAAGGAAATATCCTCAGATATAAACTAGAAAGAATCTTTCTGAAAAACTGCTTTGTGATGTGTGAATCCATGTCACAGTGTTACAGCACTCTTTTCATGCAGCTTTTTGGTAGCACTGTTTTTTGGTAATCTGATAAGTGATATTTTGATTTGCATTGAAGCCTACGGTGACAAAGGAAATAGCCTCAGACAAAAATTAGAAAGAAGCTTCCTGAGAAACTGCTTTGTGATGTGTGAATTTATTTCTCAGAGATACATTGTGCTTTTCATTGAGCAGTTAGATAACACTGTCGTCTTGGGATCTGAAATGAGATGTTTCATAGTGCATTGAACCTTTTGGGGAGAAAGGAATTACCCTCATATAAAAACTAGAAAGAAGCATTCTGAGAAACTGCTTTGTGAATTGTGAACTCATCTCTGTGAGTTACGCCTTTCTTTTCATGGAGCAGTTTTGTAGCACTGTTTTTGGGGAATCTGAGAAGGGATATATTGGATTGCATTGAAGCCAATGGTGACAAAGGAAATATAATCAGATAAAAACTGGAAAGAACCTTTCTGAGAAAGATGGTTTCTGTGAATTTATCTCACAGAGTTACACTGTTGGTTTCATTGAGAAGTTTGATGACATTATTTTCTTGGTATCTGCAATAAGATATTTGGGAGCACATTGAAGTCTATGGTGACAAATTAAATATCCTCAGCCTATAACCAAAGAGAAACTTTTGGAGAAACTGCTTTGTCATGTGAGAATTCATCTCACTGATTTACACATTTCTTTTCTTGAAGCAGTTTGCTAACACTATTTTCGTGGAATCTACAGAAGGCTCTTCACGAGCACATTGAGGCAAACAATGAAAAAGGAAATGTCCTCAGAAAAAAACTAGTAAGAAACTTTGTGAGATGTTGCTTTATGATTTGTGAATTCATCTCACAGAGTTACATGATTCTTTTCATGGAGCAGTTTCCTAGCACTGTTCTTAGGGAATCTGAGAAGGGATATTTTGCATCGCATTGAAGCCTGTGGTGACAAAGGAACTATCTTCAGATAAAATCTAGAAAGAAACTTTTTGAGAAACTTCTTTGTGATGTGTGAATTCATCTCACAGAGTTACACCATTCTTTCATTAAGAAGTTTGCTAACACTTTTTTCGTGGAATCTGGGATATGATATTCTGGAGTGCATTGAGGAATATGGTGAATAAGGAAATATCTGCAGATAAAAACAAGAAAGAAGCTTTCTGAGAAACAACTTTGTGATGTGTGAATTCATCTCACACAGTTTCACCATTCCTTACATGGAGCAGTTTAGTAGCACTGAGAAGGAGTATTTTGGACTGTATTGAAGCCTAAGGTGATAAAGGAAATATCCACAGACAAAAACCAAAAAGAATCTTTCTGTGAAACGGCTTTGTGATGTGTGAATTCATCTCACAGAGTAACACTATTCTTTTCACAGGGAAGTTTGCTAATACTTTTTTCGTATAAACTGCAATGGGATATTCGGAAGCACATTGAGGAATACAGTGAAAAAGGAAATAACCACAGATGAAAATGAGAAAGAAGCTTTCAGAGAAACTCCTTTGTGATGTGTGCATTCATTTCAGAGAGGTAAGCAATTCTGTTGTGGGAATACTTTGGCATCACTGTTTTTGTGGTGTCTGAGGAGGGATATCTGAGAGTGCATTGAAGCCTACGGTGGCAAAGAAAATATTCTCAGAGAAAAATTAAAAAGTAGCTTTCTGAGAAACTGCTTTCTGATGTTGGAATTCGTCTCACAGATTTACACTGTGCTTTTCATATAGCAGTTTGCTAACACTATTTTCATGGAATCTGCAAATGGATAATCACAAGTGCATTGAGGCAAACAGTGAAAAAGGAAATATCATCAGGCAAAAACTAGAAAGAAGCTTTATAACAATCTGCTTTGTGATTTGTGAATACATCTCACAGAGTTACACGATTCTTTTCATGGAGCAATTTGGTAGCCCTGTTTTTGGGGAATCTGAGAAGGAATAATTTGGATCGCATTGAAGCCTATGGTGACAAAAGAAATATCTTCAGATAAAGTCTAGAAGAAACATTCTTAGAAACTTCTTTGTGGTGTGGGAATTCATCTCATGGGGTTACACAGTTCTTTTCATTGAGAAGTTTGGCAACACTTTTTTCGTGGAGTTTGAGATGGGATATTCTGGAGTGCATTGAGGCCTATGGTGAAAAAGGAAATAACTTCAGATAAAACTAGAAACAGGCTTTCAGAGAAACAGTTGTATGATGTGCAAATTCATCTCACAGAGTTACACCATTCTTTTCATGGAGAAGTTTGGTAGCACCGTTTTTGGGGAATCTGAGAAGGAATATTTTGTATCGCTTTGAAGCCTATGGTGACAAAGGTAAGATCTTCCAATAAAAACAAGAAAGAAGCTTTCTAAGAAATATCTTTGTGATGTGTGCATTCATGGTGTAACAGAGTTATGCCATTCTTTTCGTGGAGAAGTTTGGTAGCACTGTTTTTGGGGAATCTGAGAAGGGATATTTTCGATCTTCCGATAAAAACAAGAAAGAAGCTTTCTGAGAAATTTCTTTGTGATGTGTGAATTCATCCCACAGAGTTACACCCGTCTTTTCATGAAGCAGTTTGCAAAATACTGTTTTCGTGGAATCTGCAAAGTGATGTATGGGAGTGCATTGAGGCCTATGGTATAAAAGGAAATATCCTCAGAAAAAAACTGGAAAGAAGCTATCTGAGAAACTGCTTTGGGATGGGTGAACTCATGTCACAGAGATACACTGATGTTTTCATTGAGCAGTTTGAAAACACTGTTTTGGTGGAATCTGCAATAGGATATTTGGGAGTGCATTGAAGCCTACAGTGACAAAGGAAATATCCTCAGACAAAAACCAGAAAGAAGTTTTCCGAGAAACTGCTTTGTGATTTGTTACTTTATCTCACAGAGTTACTCAATGCTTTCCATGGAGCAGTTTGGTAGCACTGCTTTTGGGGAATCTGAGAAGGGATATTTTGGATGGCATTGGAGTTTATGGTGGAAAAAGAAATATTATGGAGACAAGGGAAATATCCTCTGATAAAAACTAGAGAAGCAATTTCTGAGAAACTGCTTTTTGATGTGTGAATTCATCTCACAGAGTTACATGATACTTTTCATGGATCAGTTTGGTAGCACTGCTGTTGGGGAATATGAGGAAGGATACTTTGGATTGCATTGAAGCCAATGGTAACAAAGGAAGCATCCTTAGACAAAAACTAGAAAGAAGCTTTCTGAGAAAGTTCTTTGTGATGTGTAATTTATGTCAAAAAGTTACAACTTTCTTTGCATGGAGCAATTTGTTAACACTATTTTCGTGGAACCTGGAATGGGATAATTCAGAGTGCAATGACTCCTAGATGGAAAAAGGAAATATCCCCAAATAAAAGCTAAAAAGAAGCTTTCTGAGAAACTTCTTTGTGATGCATGAATTCATCTCACAGAGTTACACTGTTCTCTTCATGAAGAAGTTTGGAAACACTGTTTTTGATGGATCTGCAAAGGGATATTTGGGAGCACATTGAGGAATACGGTGAAAAAGGAAATATTCTCAGAAAAAAACTAGAAAGAAGCTTTCTGAGATACTGCTTTGTGATGTGTGAGTTCATCTCACGGATTTACACTCTTCCTTTAATTGATCAGTTTGCTAACACTGTTTTTCTGGCATCTTCAAAGGGGTATTTTGGAGTGTATTGAAGCTTATGGTGACAAAGGAAACATTTTCATATAAAAACAAAAATTAGAGAGAAACTTTCTGAGAAACAATTTTGTGATTTTTAAGTTCATCTCACAGAGTTATATGATTCCTTTCATGGATCAGTTTGGTAGCACTGTTTTTGGGGAATCTGAGAAGGGATATGTTAGATCACATTGAAGTCTATGGTGACAAAGGAAATATCCTCAGATAAAAATGAGAAAGAAGCTTTCTGATAAACTTTTTTGTGATGTGTGAATTCATCTCACAGAGGTACACCTTTCTTATCATTGAGCAGTTTGCTAACACTGTTTTTGTAGAATCTGCAAAGGGATATTTCATAGTGCACTGAGGTCTATGGTGAAAAAAGAAATATCCTCAGATTAAAACTATAAAGAAGCTTTCTAAGAAACTGCTTTGTGATGTATGAAATCGTCTCACAGAATACACCATTGTTTTCATTGAGCAGTTTTCTAACACTGTTTGTATGGAATCTGCAAAGGGATATTTGGGAACAAATTGAGGCCTATCTTGAAAAAGGAAATATCCACAGATAAAAACTAGAAAGAAGCTTTCTGAGAAACTTCTTTGCGAAGTGTTAATTCATCTCACAGAGATACGCTGTTCATTTCTCTGAGCAGTTTGCTAACACTGTTTTCTTGGAATCTGCAGTGTGATATTTCAGAGTGCATTGAAGATTATGGTGACAAAGAAATATCCTCAGACAAAAACCAGAAAGAAGAGTCCTGAGAAACTGCTTTGTGATTTGTGAATTCATCTCACAGGGTTATAAAAACTAGAAAGAAGCTTTTAGGAAACCACTTTGTGATGTGTGAATTCATCTCACAGAGTTACACGATTCTTTTCTTGGAGCAGTTTGCTAACACTGTGTTTGAGGAATCTACAATGGGATATTTCAGAGTGCATTGAAGCTTATGGTGACAACAGAAATATCCTTAGACATAAACTAGAAATAAGCTTACTGAGAAACTGCTTGGTGATTTGCGTATTCATCTCATAGGGTTACACTTTCCTTTTCATTGAGCAGTTTGCTAACAACATTTTCATGGAATCTGCAAAGGAATATTTCTGAGCATTGAAGTTTAAGGTGACAAAGAAAATACCCTCATATAAAAACTAGAAAGAATCTTTTGGAGGAAATGATTTCTGATGTGTTAATTCATCTCACAGAGTTACAAGATTCTTTTCATTGAGCAGTTTGGTAACACTGTTTTTGGGATATCTGAGAAGCGATACTTTTGATCACATTGAAGCCTATGGTGACAAAGTAAATATTCTCAGATGAAAAGTAGAAGGAATCTTTCTGAGAAAGTTTTTGTGATGTGTGAATTCATCTTACAGGCGACACCATTCTTTTCATTGATCAGTTTGATATCACTGTTTTCGTGGAATCTGCAACAGGATATTTGGGAGCACATTGAAGTTTATCGTGACAGAGAAAATATCCTCAGATAAAAACAAAAAGAAGCTTTCTTTGACGTGCTTTGTGATGTGTGAATTCATCTCACAGAATTACAGTTTACTTTTCATTCAGGAGTTTGTTAACACTGCTTTCTTGTAGTCTGCAATGGGATATTTCAGAGATCATTGTAGCTTATGGTGACCAAGGAAATATCCTCATATATAAAATAGAAAGAAGCATTCTGAGAAACAACTTTGCCATGCGTTAATTCATCTCACAGAGTTACATGATACGTTTCATGTAGCTGTATGGTAGCAATGTTTTTGGGGAATTTGAGAAGGGATACGTTGGAATGTATTGAAGCCTCCAGTGACAAAGGGAATATCCTGAGATACAAACCAAAGAGAATCTTTCCAATAAGCTTCTTTGTGATGTGTGAATTCATCTCACAGGGTTACACTCTTCTATTTATTGAGCAGTTTGTTCACACTGCATTCTTGGAATCTGCCATGGGATATTTTGGAGTACATTGAAGCTCATGCTGACAAAGGAAATATCCTCAGACAAAAACTGAAAAGAAGCTTTCTGAGAAACTGCTTTGTGATGTGTGAATTCATCTCACAGAGTTACACGATTCTTTTCATGGAACAGTTTGGTAGAACTGTTTTTGGGTATTCTGATAATTGATATTTTGGATTGCATTGAAGCTTAGGGTGACAATGGAAATATCCTCACATAAAACTAGAATTAAGCTTTCTGAGAAATTACTTCATGATGTGTGAATTCAACTCAGAGAGTTACACATTTCTTTTCATGTAGCAGTTTGCTAAGACTGTTTTCGTGGAATCTGCAAAGGTATATTTGGGAGCCCAATGAGGCCTAAGGTGGAAAAGGAAATATCCTCAGATAACAATAAGAAAGAAGCTTTCTGAGAAACTAATTTGTCATTTGTAAATTCATCTCAAAATATTACACCTTTCTTTTCATGGAGCAGTTTGCTTACACTGTTTTTGGGGAATCCGAGAAGGCATATTTTGAATTGCTTTGAAGCCTATGTTGACAAAGGAAATATCCTCAGCTAAAAACTAGAAGGAAGCTTTCAGAGAAACTTCCTTGTGATGTCTGAAATCATCTCAGAGGGTTATGCCTTCCTTTTCATGGAGCAATTTGGTAACACTGTTTTCATGGAATCTGCAAACGGATATTTGGGAGCACATGGAGGCCTATGATGAAAAAGGAAATATTCTCAGTTAAAAACTAAAAGAAGCTTTCTTAGAAACTCCTTTGTGATGTGTGAATTTATCTCACATAGTTACTGTGTACTTTTCTATGAGCAGTTTGATAACACTGTTTTCTTGGAATCTGCAATGGGATATTTCAGAACGCATTGAATCTTATGGTGACAAAAGAAATATCCTCATATAAAAATTAGAAAGAAGTTTTCGGTGAAACTGCTTTCTGATGTCCTAATTAATCTCTCGGAGTTACACGATTATTTTCATGGATCGTTTGGTACCACCGTTTTTGGGGAATCCGAGAAGGGATATTTTGTTCACATTGAAGAATATGGAGACAAAGGAAATATACTCAGATAAAATTAGAAAGAACCTTTCTGTGACAGTTATTTGTGATGTGTGAATTCATCTCATAGAGTTACACCTTTCTTGCTTTGGAGAAGTTTGCTTTCCCTGCTTTCCTGGAATCTGCAAAGGGGTATTTGGGAGAGCATTGAGGCTTATTCTATAAAAGAAAATATCCTCTGATAAAAACTAGAAAGAAGCTTTGTGAAAAACTACCTTGTGATGCGTGAATTCATCTCACAGAGTTTCACTGTTGCCTACATTGATCAGTTGGCTAACACTGTTTCCAAGGAATCTGTAGTGTGTTATTTCAGAGCAGATTAAAGCTTAGGGTGACAAATGAAATATCCTCAGACAAAAGTAAACAGTAGCTTTCTGAGAAACTGCTTTGTGATTCGTGAATTCACCTCACAGATTTACATGATTATTTTCATGGAGCAGGTGTATAACAACTTTTTGGGGGAATCTGAAAAGGGTATTTTGGATAGCATTGAAGTCTATGGTGACAAAGGAAATATCCTCTGATAAAAAGTAGAAAGAAGCTTTCTGAGAAAGTTCTTTGTGATGTGTGAATTCATCTCACAGACGTACACACTTTCAATCATGGAGCTACTTGCTAACACTGTTTTCTTGGAGTCATCAAAGGGATATTTGGGAGACTATTGAATCCTATGGTGAAAACTACATATCCTCAGGTAAAAACTAGAAAGCAGCTTTCTGAAAAACTTCTTTGTGATGTGTGAATTCATCTCACAGAGTTACACTGTCCTTTTCATTGAGCAGTTTGCTAACACATTTTTTGTGGAATCTGCAAAGGGTTATTTGGGAGCCCACTGAGGCCTATAGTGAAAAGGAAAATACTCTCAGATAAAAAGTAGAAAGAAGGTTTAAGAAAAACTATTTTGTGATGTGTGAATTCATCTCACAGAGTTACACTGTTCTTTTACTTGAGCTGCTTGATAACACTGTTTTAATGGAATCTGCATTGGGATATTTGGGAGTGCATTGAAGCTTTTGGTGACAAAGGAAATATTCCCAGATAAAAACCAAAAAGAACTTTCTGAGAAACTGCTTTGTGATATGGGAATTCATCTCACAGAGTTACGCATTTCTTTTCATGGAGCAGTCTGCCTACACTGTTTTTGTGGAATCTCTAAAGGCATATATGGGAGTGCATTGAGGCCTATGGTGATAAAGGAAATATCCTCAGAAAAAAACTAGAAAGAGGCTATCTGAGAAACTGCTTTGTCATGTGTGAATTCATCTCACAGTGTCACACTGTTCTTTACATTGAGCAGTTTGTTAACACTGTTTTGTTGGAATCAGCAATGGGATATTTTGGAGCCCACAGAAGCTTATGGTGACAAAGAAAATATCCTCATGTAAAAGTATAAAGATGCTAGATAGAAGAGTTCTGAGAAACTGATTTGTGATTTCTGAATTTATTTCACAGATTTACATGATTCTTTTTATGGAGCAGTTTTGTTGCACTGTTTTTGGAGTATCTGAGAAGGGATATTTCAGAACTCATTGAAGCCTATCATGACAAAATAAATATCCTCATATAAAAACTAGAAAGAATCTTTCTCGGAAAGTTCTTTGTGACATGTGATTTCATCTAACAGACTTACACTGCCCTTTACATTGAGCAGTTTGATAACCCTGTTTTCGTGGACTCTGCAACAGGATATTTGGGACTGCATTGAATCCTATGGTGACAAAGGAAATATCCTAAGATAATAAACCAAAAAGAAGCTTTCTAAGAGTTTGCTTTGTGATGTGTGAATTTATCTCAGAGTTACATTGTTCTTTTCATTGAACAGTTTACTAACACTGTTTTCTTGGAATGTGAAATGGGAAATTTCAGAATGCATTGAAGCTTATAGTGACAAAGGAAATATCCTCAGAGAAAAACTAGAACGAATCTTTCTGAGAAACTGCTTTGTGATTTGTGAATTCATCTCACAGAGTTTCACGATTGTTTTCATGGAGCAGTTTGGTAGCACTGTTTTTATGGAATTTGCAAAGGGATATTGGGGAGATCCTAGAGAGCAATGATGAAAAAGGAAATAACTTCAGATAAAAACTGGAGAGAAGCTTTTCGAGAAACTGTTTTGTAATGTGTCTATTCATCTCATAGAGTTTAACCTTTTTGTTGATTGAGAAGTTAGGCATCACAGTTTTTGTGGTATCTGAGAAGAGATATTTGGGAGCACATTGAAGCCTATGGTGAAAAAGGAAATATTCTCAGATTTAAACTAGAAAGAAATTTTCTGAGAAATAGCTTTGTGGTGTGTGAATTCAACTCACAAAGTTACACCTTTATTTGCATGGAGCAGCTCGATAACACTGCTTTTGTGGAATCTGCAAAGGGATATTCAGGAGCACATACAGGCTAATGGCAAAAAAGGAAATATCTTCAGGTAAAAACTGGAGAGAAGCTTTCTCAGAAACTCTTTTGTGATGTGTGCATTCATCTCATAGAGATAAATATTTCTGCTGAGGGAGCTGTTTGGCATCACTGTTTTTGTGGTGTCTAAGAAGGGATATTTGGCAATGCATTTAAGCCTTCAGTGGAAAAGGAAATATCCTCATATATAAACTAGAAAGAAGCTTCCTGAGAAACTACTATGGGATGGGTCACTTTCACTGACAGAGTTACATCATTCATTTTTATAGAGGAGTTTGTTAGCACTGTTTTTGTAGAACCAGCAGAGGGATATTTTGGAGTGCGTGGAAGCCTAAGGTGAAAAAAGAACATACTTCAGGTAACAACTGGAGAGAAGCTTTTGGAGAACTCCTTTGTGATATGTTCATTAGTTTCATAGAGCTAAACGTTTCTGTTGAGGTAGCACTTTGGTATCACTGTTTTTGTGGTGTCTGAGAAGGGATATTTTGGAGTGCATCAAAGCCTATGGTGGAAAAGGAAATACCCTCAGAAAAAATCTGGAAAGAAGCTTCCTGAGAAAATGCTTTGTGATGGGTGAATTTATCTCACAAAGTTAAAACTTTCTTTTCATTGCACAGTTTGGTAGCTCTGTTTTTGTGGAATCTGCAGTGGGATATTTGGTAGCGCATAGAGGCCTAATGAGAAAAACGAAAATTCTTCCAGTAAACCTGGAGAGAAGCTTTCTGAGAAGCTCCTTTGTGAAATGTGCATTAGTCTCATAGAGTTAAACGTTTTTGTTGAGGGAGCACTTTGACATCACTGTTTCTGTGGTGTCTGAGAAGGGATATTTTGGAGTGCATTGAAGCTTTTGGTGGAAAATGAAATATCCACGTATAAAAACTAGAAAGAAGCTTTCTGAGAAACTGCTTTGTGATGTGCTCATTCATCTCACAGAGTTACAGGATCCTTTTCAAGGAGCAGTTTGGTAGCACTGCTTTTGTTGAATCTGAGAAGGGATATTTTGCCTCACATTGAGGCCTATGGTGACAAAGGAAATATCCTCAGATAAAAACAAGAAATAAGCTTTCTGAGAAAGTTCTTTGTGATGTGTGAATTCATCTCACAGAGTTACAACTTTCTTTTCATGGAGCAGTTTGCTAACACTGTTTTCTTGAATCTACGAAGGGATATTTCTGAGCATATTGAAGCTTATACTGGAAAAGGAAACATTCTCAGATAAAAACTAGAAAGAAGCTTCCTGAGAAACTGCTTTGTGATGTGTGAATTCATCTCACAGTGTTACACCGTTCTTTTCATTCAGCAGTTTGCTAATAATGTTTTCGTGGAATATGCAATAGGATATTAGGGAGCACATTGAAGCCTACAGTGACAAAGGAAATATCCTCAATTAAAAACCAAAAAGATGCTTTTTGAGAAACTGCTTTCTGATGTGGGAATTCATCTCACAGAGTTACACTTTTCTTTTCCTTGAGCAGTTTTCTAACACTGTTTTCTTGGTATCTCCAATAGGATATTTTTGAGCACTTTGAAGCCTAGTGTGACAAAGGAAATATCCTCTGACAAAAACTAAAAAGAAGCGTTCTGAGAAACGGCTTCATGATTTCATGAAGGCCGTTGGTGAAAAATGAAATAACTTCAGATAAAAACAGGAGAGAAGTTTTGCAATAAATGGTTTTTGTATGGGTCTATTCAGCTCATGGAATTTAACGTTTTTGTTGATAGAGCAGTTTGGCATCACTGTTTTTGTGCTATCTGAGAAGAGACATTTGGGAGCACATTGAAGCTTATGGTGCTCCCAATAGGAGCACCATAATATCCCAAAAAGTAATATCCTCAGATTTGAACTAGAAAGAGCCTTTCTGAGAATCTGTTTTGTGATGGGTGAATTCATCTCACAGGCTTACACCTTTATTTTCATTGAGCAGTTTGGTAACACTGTTTTTGTGGAATCTGCAAAGGGATATTCAGGAGTGCATAGAGTCCAATGGCATAAAAGGAAATATCTTCAGGTAAAAACTGGAGAGAAACTTTCTGAGAAATTCCTTTGTGATGTGTGCATTCATCTCATAGAGCTAAACGTTTCTGTTGAGGGAGTACTTTGGCATCACTATTTTTGTGGTCTCTTAGAAGAGATATTTAGGAGTGCACTGAAGAATATGGTGGAATAGGAAATATCCTCAGATAACAATTAGAAAGAAGCTTCCTGAGAATCTCCTTTTTGATGGGGGAATTTATCTCATAGAGTTAAACCCTTCTTTTCATTGCGCAGTTTGGTAGCCCTGCTTTTGTGGAATCTGCAGTGTGATATTTGGTAATGCATAGAGGCCTTAGGTGAAAAAATATAATTCTTCAGGTAAAAACTCGACAGAACCTTTCAGAGAAACTCCTTTGTGATGTGAGCATTCATCTCATAGAAATAAACGTTTCTGTTGAGGGAGCACTTTGGCATAACTGTTTTTGTGGTGTCAGAGAAGGGAAATTTTGGAGCAAATTGAAGCCTACGGAGGAAAAGGAAATATCCTCAGATAAAAACTACACATGAACTTCCTGAGGAATTGCTTTGTAATGGATCAATTTATCTCACAGATTTACATCATTCTTTTAATGAAGTTGTTTGTTAACACTTTTTGTGGAATCTGCAGAGGGATATTTTGAAGCGCATAGGGGACTGAGGTGAAGAAAGGAATTTCTTCAGGTAAGAACTGGAGAGGAGCTTTTGGGGAAACTCCTTTGTGATGTATGCATTCGTCTCATAGAGCTCTACGTTTCTATTAAGGGAGCATTTTGGCATCACTGTTTTTGAGGTGTCTGAGAAGGGATATTTAGGAGCACATTGAGGCTTATGGTGAGAAATGAAATATCCTCAGATGAAAACTAGAAAGAAGTTTCTGGCAAACTGCTTTGTGATGTGTTAATTCAGCTCACAGAGCTGCATGATCCTTTTCTAGGATCAGTTTGGTAGCACTGTTTTTGGGGAATCTGAGAAGGGATGTTTTGGATCACATTGAAGCCTATGGTGAAAAACGAAATATCCTCAGACAAAAACCAAAAAGAAATTTTCTGAGAAACTGCTTTGTGATGTGTGAATTCATCTCACAGAGTTACACCATTCTTTTCATTGAGCAGTTTGGTAACCCTGTTTTTGTTGAATCTGCCAAGGGATATTCGGGAGCATAGCATGCAATGGCAAAAAGGGAAATATCTTTGGATAAAAAGTAGAAAGAAGCTTTCAGAAAAACACTTTTGAGAGGATTGAATTACACCATTCTTTTCATGGAGCACTTTCTTAGCAGTGTTTTTGGGGAATCTGAGAAGGGATACTTTGGATCCCATTGAAGTGTATGGTGACACAGGAAATATTCTCACAGAAAAACTAGAAAGAAGCTTCTGAGAAACTGCTTTGTGATTTATGAATTCATCTCACAGAGTTACATGATTCTCTAATGGAGTAGTTTGCTAGCACTGGTTTTGGGGAATCTAAGAAAGGATATTTTAGATCGCATTGAAGCCTTTACTTACAATGGAAATATCCTCAGATAAAAACTAGAAAGAAACATTCTGAGAAACTTATTTTTGATGTGTGAATTCGTCTCTCAGAGTTACGTGAATCTTTTCATTGAGAAGTTTGCTAACACTTTTCTCGTGGAGTCATCAATGGAATATTCGGGAGAGCATTGAGGTATATGGTGAAAAAGTAAATATCCTCAGATAAAAACTAGAAAGAAGCTTTCTGAGAAACCACTTTGTGATATGTTAATTCATCTCACAGAGTTACAAGATTCTTTTCATGGATCAGTTTGGTAGCACTGTTTTTGGGGAATCTGAGAAGGGATACTTTGAATCACATTGAAGCCTATGGGGAAACAGGAAATATCCTCAGCCAAAAACCAAGAAGCAGCTTTCTGAGAAACTGCTTTGTGATGTGTAAATTCCTTTCACAGAGTAACATTTATTTTCATGGAGCAGTTTGTTAACTCTGTTTTCATGGAATCTACAGTGTGATATTTGTGAGCTAGTTGAGACCTATGTTGAAAAAGGAAATATCCTCAGATGAAAACTAGAAAGAAGCTTTCTTATAAACTGCTTTGTGATGTGTGAATTCATCTCAAAGAGGTACCCCTTCCTTTACATGGAGCAGTTTGATAACATTGTTTCCATGGAATCTGCAAAAGGGATATTTGGGAGCACATTGAGGCCTATGGTGAAATAGGAAATATCTTCAGATAAAAACTAGAAAGAAGCCTTCTGAAAAACCACATTGTGATGTATGAATTCATCTTACAGAGTTACACTGTTCTTTTCTTTGAGCAGTGTCCTACCACTGTTTTTGTGGAATCTGCAATATTATATTTCGGATCACATTGAAGCCTACTGTGACAAAGGAAATATCCTCAGATAAAAAACAAATAGAAGCTTTCTGGGAAACTGCTTTTGATGTGTGAATTTGTCTCACAACGTTACACTGTTCTTTTCACTGAGCAGTATGCTAACACTCTTTTCTGGGAATCTGCAATGGCATATTTCCATGTGCACTGAAACTTATGGTGACAAAGTAAATATTCTCAGACAAACACTAGGAAGAAACTTCCTGAGAAAATTTTTGGGGTTTTTTAATTCATCTCACAGAGTTACAAGATTATTTTCATGGATCAGTTTGGTAGCATTGTTTTTGAGGAATCTGGGAAGTGATATCTTAGATCACATTGGAGTCTACAGTGACAAAGGTAATATTCACAGATAAAAACTGGAAAGAAGCTTTCTGAGAAAGTTCTTTGTCATGTTTGATTTTGTCACAGAGAGCTAAATCTTTCTTTTCATGGAGCAGTTTACTATCCCTGTTTCTGTGGAATCTGCACTAGGATATTTGGGAGAACATTGAAGCCTTTGGTGAAAATGAAATATACTCAGATAAAAAGCAAAAAGAATCTTTCTGAGAAACCCGTTTCTGATGTGTGAATTTATCTCACAGAGTAACACTGTTCTTTTCATTGAGCAGTTTGCTAACACTGTTTTCTTGGAATCTGCAATGGGATATTTAGGAGCAAATTGAAACTTATGGTGACAAAGACAATATCCCCAGAAAAAGCTAGAAAGAAGCTTTCTGAGAAACTGTTTTGTGATTTGTGAGTTCATCTCACAAAGTTACAGGATTCTTTTCATGGAGTAGTTAGGTTACACTGTTTTTGGGGAATCTGAGAAGGGATATTTTGGATCACATTGAAGCATATGGTGACAAAGGAAATATCCTCAGATAAAAACCAGAAAAAAACTTTCTGAGAAAGTTATTTGAGATGTGTGAATTCATGTCACAGAGGTACACATTTGTTTTCATGGAGCAGTTGATAACCCTGTTTTCGTGGTATCTGCAAAGGGATATTGGGAGCCCATTGGAGCCTATGGTGAAATAGGAAATATCCTCAAATAAAACTAGAAAGAAGCTTTCTGAGAAACGACTTTGTGAAGTGTGAATTCATCTTTCCGAATTACACCATTCTTTTCATTAAGCAGTTTGATTACACTGTTTTCATGTAATCTGCAGTAGGATATTTAGAAGCACATTGAAGCCTGTGGTGACAAAGGAACTATGGTCACATATAAACAAAAAGAAGCTTTCCGTGAAATCGCTTTTGATGTGTGTATTGACCTCATAGAGTTACACCATTCTTTTCATTGAGAAGTTTGCTAACAATTTTTTCATTTATTCTTCAATGGGATATTCAAGAGCGCCTTGAGGAATATGATGAAAAAGGAAATATCCTCAGTTAAAAACTAGAAAGAAGTTTTGTGAGAAATGGCACTGTGATATGTGATTTCATCTCACAGACTTACACCTTTCTTTTCATGGAGCAGTTTGGCAGCACTCCTTTTGGGGAATCTGAGAAGGTATATTTGTGAGTGTACTGAAGCCTATAGTGAAAAAGGAAATATCCTCAAATAAATGGTAGAAAAAGTCTTTCTGAGAGACTGCCTTGTGATGGGTGAATTCATCTCACAGAGTTCCAACGTTCTTTTCATTGATTAATTTGCTAGCAATGTTTTCACGATATCTACAATAGGATAATTTTGTAGCGCATTGAAACCTATGGTGGTAAAGGAAATATCCTCAGATAAAAACCAAAAGGAAGCTTCCTGAGAAACTACTTTGTGATGTGTGAATTCACTCTACAGAGTTACACTGTTGTTTTCATTCAGAAGTTTGCTAACATTGTTTTCTTGGAATCTGCAATGGGATATTTCAGAGTGCATTGACACTTATGGTGACAAAGCAAATATCTTCATATAAAAACTAGAAAGAAGCTTTCTGAGAAACTGCTTTATGATTTGTGAATTCATCTCACACAGTTACCTTATTCTCTTCATGGAGAAGTTTGGTAGCACTGCTTTTGGGGAATCCGAGAAGGGATATTTTGGATCACGTTGAAGACTATGGTGACAAAATAAATATCCTCAGATAAGAACTAGAAAGAAGCTTTCTGAGAAACTGCTTTGTGATGTGTGAATTCATCTCACAGAGTTACACTGTTCGTTTCATTGAGCAGCATGCTCACACTGTTTTCTTGGAGTCTGTAATGGGATATTTCAGTGTGCATTGAAGCTTATGGTGAGAAAGAAATGTCCTTAGACAAAAACCAAAAAGAACCATTCTGAGAAACCACTTTGTGTTGTGTGAATTTGTTTCACAGATTTACAACTTTCATTACATGGAGCCGTTTGATAACACTGTTTTTGTGGAAGCAGCAAAGGGATATTCACCAGCGATGTAAATGGTAAAAAAGGAAATATCCTCAAACAAACACTGGAAAGAACCCTTCTGAGAAACTGCTTTGGGATTGTTAATTCATCTCACAGAGCTACACAATTCTTTTCCTGGAGCAGTTTGGTAGCACTGTTTCTAGGGAATCTGAGAAGGAATATTTTGGATCACATTGAAGCCTATGGTAGCAAAGGAAATATCCTCAGATAAAATCTAGAAAGAAACTTTCAGAGAAACCTCTTTGTGATGTGTCAATTAATCTCAGAGAATTACACCGTACTTTTCATTGAGATGTTTGCTAACACTTTTTTCGTGGAATCTGTGATGGGATACTCTTTAGCACCTTGATGTAAATGTTGTAAAAGGAAATATCCTCAGATAAAAACAAGAAATAAGCTTTCTGAAAAACAGCTTGATGATGTGTGAATTCATGTCACAGAATTACACGATCCCATTCATGGAGTAGTTTGGTAGCACTGTTTTTGGGGAGTCTGAGAAGGCATATTTTGGATCATATTGAAGCCTAGGGTAACAAAGGAAATATCCTCAGAGAAAACTAGATAGAAGCTTTCTGAGAAACGTCTTTGTGATGCGTGAATTTATCTCACAGAGGTACATGATTCTGTAAATGGTGGAGTTTGCTCACACTGTTTTCATGGAATTTGTAAAAGGATATTTGGGAGTGCATTGAGGCCTATGGTGAAAAAGGAAATATCCTCAGATAAAAACCAGAAAGAAGATTTCTGAGAAAATTCTTTGTGATGTGTGAGTTCAGGTCACAGAGTTACACTGTTCTCTGCATTGAGCAGTTTGCTTACACTGTTGTCTTGGAATCTGCAATCTGATATTTCGGAGTGCACTGAAGCTTATGGTGACAAAGTATATATCCTCATATAAAAACTAGATAGAAGCTTTCTGAGAAACCCCTTTCTGATGTGTTAATTCACCTCACAGAGTTACACAATTCTTTTCATGGAACAGTTTGGTAGCACTGTTTTTGGTGTATCTGATAAGTGATATTCTGGACCGCAATGAACTGTAAGTTGACAAAGGAAATACACTCAGATAATAACTAGAGAGAAGTTTTCAGAGAAAGTTCTTTGTGAAGGGTGAATTCATCTCACATAGTTACACATTCCTTTTCATGGAGCAGTTTACTAATACTGTGTTTGTGGAATCTGCAAAGGATATTTCAGAGCACAATGAAACTTATGGTGACAAAGGAAATATATTCACATAAAAACTAGTAAGAAGCTTTCTGAGAAATTGCTTTGTGATGTGTTAATTCATCTCACTGACTTACATGACTACTTTCATGGATCTGTTTGGTAGCACTGTTTTTGGGTAAATTGAGAAGGGATATTTTGGATCGCAATGAAACATAAGGTGACCAAGGGAATATCCTCAGATAAAAACTAGAAAGAAGCTTTCTGAGAAAGTTCTTTGTGATGCATGAATTAACCTCACAGAGTTACACTGTTCTTTTCATGGGGAAGTGTGCTAACCCTTTTTGTATGGAATCTGTGATGGGACATTACAGATCACATTGAGGCCTATGGTCAAAAAGTAAATATCCTCAGATAAAATCCAGAAAGAAGCTTTCTGGGAAGCAATTTTTGGATGTGTGAACTCATTTCACAGACGTACATTGTTATTTTCATTGAGCAGTATGATAACACTGTGTTTGTGTAATCTGCAACAAGATAATTGGGAGTGCATTGAAGCCTAAGGTGACAAAGGAAATATTCTAAGATAAAAAACAAAAAGAAGCTTTCTGGGAAACTTCTTTGTGATGTGTGAACTCAACTCACAGACATACACCTTTCTTTTCATGGAGCAGTTGCAAACATTTATTTTCATGGAATCTGCAAAGGGATATCTGCAAGTGCATTGAGGCCAATGGCACAAAAGGAAACAACCTCACACAAAAACTAGAAAGAAGATTTCTGAGAAACAGCTGTGTGATGCTTGAATTCAACTCACAGAGTCACACTGTACATTTCATGGAGATGACTGGTGGCACTGTTTTTGGGGAATCTGAGAAGGAATATATTGGATTCCATTGATGCCTATGGTGACAAAGCAAATATCCTCAGATAAAAACTATAAGGAAGCTTTCTGTAAAAGTTCTTTGTGATGTGTGAATTCATCTCACAGAGTTACACTTTTCTTTACATGGAGCAGTTTGCAAACCCTGTTCTTGTGGAATCTGCAAAGTGATATATGGGAGCACATTGAGGTCTATGGTGAAAAAGGAAATATCCTCAGGAAAAAACTAGAAAGAAGATTTCTGAGAAAATACTAGTGGATGTGTGAATTCAACTCACAGAGATACACAGTTGTCTTCATTGAGGAGTTTGATAACACTGTTTTCGGGGAATCTGCAATAGCATATTTGGGAGCACATTGAAGAATATGGTGACAAAGGATATATCCCCAGAAAAAAAACAGAAAGAAGCTTTCTGAGAAACTGTTTTGTTATGTGTGATTTCGATTTCATCTCACAGAGATACACCTTTCTTTTCATGGAGCAGTTTGCTAACACTCTTTTCATGGAATCTGCAAAGGGATATTCGCGAGCGCATTGAGGCCTACCTATAGTGGAAAAGGAACTATCCTCAGACTAAAACTAGAAAGAAGATTTCTGAGAAATTGCTTCATGATTTGTGAATTAATCTCACAGTGTTACATGACTCTTTTCTTGGAGAAGTTTGACAGCACTGTTTTTGGGGAATCTGAGAAGGGATATTTTGGATCGCATTGAAGTCTATGGTGACAAAGGAAATATCCTCAGATAAAAACTACAAAAAAGCTTTCTGAGAAACTGCTGTGGGAAGAGTTAACTCATCTCACAGAGTTACATGATTCTTTTCATGGATCAGTTTGGTAGCACTGTTTTTGGGCAATCTGAGAAGGGATAATTTGGATCTCATTGAAGCCTATGGTGACAAAGGAAATATACCCAGATAAAAACTAGAAGAAGGTTTATCAGTAAGTTTTTTTTGACGTGTGAATTCATCTCACAGAGTTACACCTTTCTTTTCATGGAGAGGTTTGCTAACACTGTTTTTGTGCAACCTGCAAAAGGATATTTGGGAGCAAGTTGAGGCCAATCATATAAAAGGAAATAGCCTCAGAGAAAAATCAAAAAGAAGCTTACTGAGAAACCTCTTTGTGATGTGTGAATTCATCTTACAGAGTTACACTGTTTTTTTCATTGATCAGTTTGCTGCCACTGTTTTCTTGGAATCTGCAATCTGATACTTCAGAGTGCATTGAAACTTAGGGTGACAAAAGAAATATCCTCATATAAAAACTAGAAAGGCGGTTTCTGAGAAACCGTTTTGTGATGTGTTAATCAACTCAAAGAGTTACACCTTTCTTTTAATGGAGAAGTGTGTTAAAAGTGTTTTCTTGGAATCTGCAAAGGGATTTTCAGGAGCGCTTTGAGGCCTAAGGTGAACAAGGTAATATTCTCAGATAAAAAGGAGAAAGGAGCTTTCAGAGAAACTGCTTTCTGATTTGTGAATTCATCTCACTGAGTTACACTGTTGTTTTCATTGAGCAGTTTGCTAACACTGTTTTCTTGGAATCTGAAATGGTATATTTCAGAGTGCATTGAAGCTTATGGTGAAAACGGAAATATCCTCAGATAAAAACAAGAAAGAAGTTTTCCGAGAAATGGCTTTGTGAGGTTGTAATTCACGTCACAGAGCTACATGATTCTTTTCATAGATCAGTCTTTTAGCATTGTTTCTGGGGAATCGGAGAAAGAATATTTTGGATCACATTGAAGTCTGTGGTGACAAAGGAAATAAAATCATATAAAAACTGGAAAGAAGCTTTATGAGAAACTGCTTTGTGATGTGTTAATTCATCTCCCTGAGTTACACCTGTCTTTTCATGGAGTATATTGCTAACACTGTGTTTGTGGAATCTGCAAAGGGATACTGGGGAGCTCATTGAGGCATATAGTGAAAAAGGAAATATCCTGAGATAAAAACTAGAAAGAAGCGTTCTGAGAAACTGTTTATGATGTGCAATATCATCTCAAAGAGATACAACGTTTTTATCATTGAGCACATTGATAATACTGTTTACGTGGAATCTGCAATAGGATGTTTGGGAGCACATTGAAGCCTATCATGACAAAGGAAATATCTGCAGATAAAAACCATAAGGAAGGTTTCTGAGAAACGTCATTATGTTGTGTGAATTCATTTCACAGATATACACTGTTCTTTTTATGGAGAAGTTTGCTAACTGTGTTTTTGGGGAATCTTAGAAGGGATATTTAGGATCACATTGAAGCCTATGGTGACAAAGGAAATATCCTGAGATTAAAACTGGAAAGAAACTTTCTGAGAAAGTCCTTTGTGATGTATGAATTTGTTTCACAGTGTTACACCTTTCTTTTCATGGGGCAGTTTGCTAACCTTGTTTTCGTCAAATCTGCAAAGGAATATTTGGGAGCGCACTGAGTCCTCTGGTGAAAATGGAAATATCCGCAGATAAAAACAAGAAAGAAGCTTTTGGACAAAGTTCTTTGTGATGTGGGAATTCATCTCACATTGTTACACCTTATTTTTCATGGAGCAGTTTGCTAACACTGTTTTCATGCAATCTGCAAAGGGATATTTTGGAGTGCATTGAGGCCTACGTTGGTAAGGGAAATATCCTCAGACAAAAACTAGAAAGAAGTTTTCTGAGAAACCACTTTTGGATGTATTAAATCATCTCACAGAGTTACAAGATTCTTTCCTTGGATCAGTTTGCTAGCACTGTTTTGGGGGAATCTTAGAAGGGATATTTTGGATCGCATTGAAGCCTATGATGACAAAGAAATTATCCTCAGATAAAAATTATAAAGAAGCTTTCTGAGAAACTTCTTTGTGATGTGGGAATTCCACTCCTAGTGTTACCCCTTTCTTTTCATGGACCAGTATGCTAACAGTTTTCTTGGAATCTGCAATTTGATATTTTGGAATGCATTGAAGCTTATTGTGAAAAAGAAAATATCCTCAGACAAAAACTAGGAAGAAACTTTCTGAAAGACTGCTCTGTGATTTGTGAATTCATTACACAGAGTTACATGATTCTTTTCATGGAATAGTTTGGTAACCATGTTTTTGGGGAATGTGAGAAGGGATATTTTGGATTGCATTGAAGTTTACGGTGACAAAAGAAATATCCTCAGATAAAAACCGAAAAGAAGCTATCTGAGAAACTAAATGCTTTGGGATGTCTGAACTCATCTAACAGAGTTACACTGTTCTTTTCAATGAGCAGTTTGCTAACACTACTTTCTTGGAATCTGCAATGGTGTATTTTGTAGTGCATTGAAGCTTATGGTGACAAAAGAAATACCCTCAGACAATAACTAGAAAGAAAATTTCTGCGAAAATTCTTTGTGATTTGTGAATTCATCTTAGAGTTGCATGATTCTTTTCATGGAGCAGTTTGGTAGAACTGTTTTTAGGGAATCTGAGAAGGGATATTTTGGATCACATTGAAGCCTATGATGACAAAGGAAATATACTCATATAAAAACTAGAAAGATGATTTCTAAGAAACCGCTATGAGATGTATTAATTCATCTCACAGCATAACACAATTCTTTTCAGGGATTAATATGTTAGCAAGGTTTTTGAGGAATCCGAGAAAGGACATTTTTTAAACACCTTGAAGCCTATGGTGACAAGGAAATATCCTCAGATAAAAACTAGAAAGAAGCTTTCTCTGAAAGTTCTTTGTGTTGCATGAATTCATCTCACAGAGATACACCTTACTTTTCATGGAGCAGTTTGCTAACACAGTTTTTGCGGAATCTGCAAAAGGATACTTGGGAGCACTTTGAGGCCTATAGTGAAAAAGGAAATATCTTCATAGAAAAACTAGAAAGAAGCTTTCTGAGAAACTGCTTTGTGGTTTGTGAATTCAACACAGAGAGTTACACTATTCTTTTCATGGGGAAGTTTGCTAAAACCGTTTTCTTGGAATCTATAATGACATATTTTGGAGCACAATGAAGCTTAGTGTGAAAAAGGAAATATCCTCAGACAAAAATTAGAAAAAAGCTTTCTGAGAAACTGCTTTGTGATGTGGGAATTCATGTTAGAGAGTTACACTGTTCTTTTCATTGAACAGTTTGCTAACACTGTTCTCTTGGAATTTGCAATGGGGTATTTATGAGCGCATTGAAGCCTATGGTGACAAATAACATATCCTCAGATAAAAACTAGAGAGAAGCAATCTGAGAAAGTTCTTTGAGATGTGTGAATTCATCCCACATAGTTACACGTTTCCTTTCATGGGGAAGTTTGCTAACACAGTTTTGTGGAATGTATAAAGGAATACAAGGAAGCACATTGAACCTATATTGAAAAAGGAAGTATACTCATGGAAAAACCAAAAAGCAGCTTTCTGAGAAACTGCATTTTGATGTGTGAATTCATGTTACACAGTTACACCACTCTTTTCATTGAGAAGATTGATAACACTGTTTTCGTGGAGTCTGCAATAGGATACTTGGGAGCGCATTGATGCCAATGTTGACAAAGAAAGTATAATCAGATAAAAACCAAATACAAGATTTCTGAGAAGCTGCTTTGTGATGTGTGAATTCAATTAACAGAGTTACACTGTTCTTTTATTTGAGCAGTTTTTTAACACTGTTTCCTTGGAATCTGCAATGGGATATTTCAGAGCACCTTGAAACTTACTATTAAAAAGAATTATCATCAGACAAAAACTAGATAGATACTTCCTGAGAAACTGCTTTGTGATCTGTGAATTCTTCTCACAGAGTTACACGATTCTTTTCTTGGATCAGTTTGATAGCACTGTTTTTGGGGAATCTGAGAAGGGATGTTTTGGATCGCAATGAAGCCTATGGTGACCAAGGAAATATCCTCAGAGAAAAACTAGAAAGAAGCTTTCTGAGAAAGTTCTTTGAGAATTGTGAATTCGTATTACAGAGTTACAACTTTAATGAGCAGTTTGCTAAAACTCTTTTCTTGGAATCTGCAAAGGGATATTTGGGAGCACATTGAGACCTATAGTGAAAAATGAAATATTCTCAGATAAAACCTAGAAAGAAGCTTTCTGAGAAACTTCTTTGTGATGCTTGAATCCATCTTAGAAAGGTACACTGTTCTATTCATTGAGCCATTTGCTAACACTGTATTCTTGAAATCTGCAATGGGATATTTCAGAGTGCATTGAAACTTATGATAACAAAGGAAATACCCTCGTATAAAAACTAGAAATAAGCTTTCTGAGAAACAGCTTTATGATATGTTAATTCATCTCATAGAGTTACACGATTGTTTCCATGGGTCAGTTTAGTAGCACTGCTTTGGGGATCTGAGAAGGGATATTTTTGATCGCATTGAAGCCTATGATGACTAAGGAAATATAATCAGATAACAACTAGAAAGAGGCTTTCTGAGAACGTTCTTTGTTATGTATGAATTCATCTCACAGAGTTACACCTTTCTTTTCATGGAGCAGTTTGCTGGTACAATTTTCATGGAATCTTCAAAGGGATATTTGCTAGCACATTGAGGATTAGAGTGAAAGAGTAAATATCCTCATAGTAAAACGAGAAAGAAGTGTTCTGAGAAACTGCTTTGTGATTTGTGAATTCATCTCACATAGTTACACCTTTCTTTTCATGGAGCAGATTCCTAACATTCTTTTCGCTGAATCTGCAATGGGATATTGGTAATGCATTGAGGCCTAGAGTGAAAAAGGAATTATCCTCAGATAAAAACTGGAAAAAAGCTTCCTGAGAAAGTTCTTTGTATTGTGTGAATTCTTCTCACAGAGTTATGTTTAACTTTTCATGGAGCAGTTTGCTAACACAGTTTTCGTGGAATCTGCAAAGGGATATTTGGGAGCACATTGAGTCCTGTAGTGAAAAAGGATATATCCTCATAGGAAAACCAAAAAGAAGCTTTCTGAGAAACTGCTGTGTTATGTGTGAATTCATCTCGCAGAGTTACACTGTACATTTCATTGAGAAGTTTGATAACACTGTTTTCGTGGAATCTGCACTAGGGTATTTTGGAGTGCTTTGAAGCCTATGATGACAAAGAAAATATCCTCAGAGAAATACCAAAAGGAATCTTTCTGAGAAACTGCTGTGTGATGTGTGTATTCAATTCACATAGTTACACTGCTCTTTTCATTGAGCATTTCGTTAACACTGTTTTCTTGGAAATTACATTGACATATTTTGGAGCACATTGAAACTTATTGTGAAAAGTGAAATATCCTCAGACAAAAACTAGAAAGATACTTTCTGAGAAACTGCTCTGTTATTTTTGAATTCAAATCACAGAGTTATGTGATGGTTTTCATAGAGCAGATTGGTAGCACTGTTTTTAGGGAATCTGAGAACAGATATTTTGGAACTCATTGAAGCCTTTGGTGAGAAAGGAAATACCCTCAGATAAAAACTATAATGAAGCTTACTGAGAAAGTTCTTTCTGATGTTTCAATTCATCTCACAGAGTTAAACCTTTCTTTTCATGGAGCAGTCTGGTAACTCTCTTTGTGTGGAATCTGCAAAGGGATATTTGGGAGCACGTTGAGTACTATAGTGAAAAAAGAAATATCCTCAGATAAAAACTAGAAAGAAGCTTTCTGAGAAATTGCTTTGTGATGTGTGAATTCGTCTCAAAGAGTTATACCATTCTATTCATTGAGCAGTTTGAAAACCAGTTTTCTTGGATTCTGCAATAGGATATTTGGGAGATCATTGAAGCCTATGGTGACAAAGGAAATATACTCAGATAAAAACCAGACAGAAGCTTTCTGAGAAACTGCTTTGTGATGTGTGAATTCATGTCACAGGATTACACTGCTCTTTTCATTGAGCAGTTTGTTAATACTGTTTTCTTGAAATCTGCAGTGGGATATTTCAGAGCACATTGAATCTTTGATGACAAAGAAAATATCCTCATACAAAAACTAGAAATAAGCTTTCTGAAAAACCACTTTGTGATGTGTTAATTCACCTCACAGTGTTACAAGATTCTTTACTTGGATCAGTTTGTTAGCACTGTTTTTGGGGAATCTGAGAAGGGATAATTTGGATCCCATTGAAGCCTACAGTGGCTAAGGAACTGTCCTCAGATAAAAACTGGTAAGCATTATGAGAAACTTCTTTGTGATGTGTGAATGCATCTCACAGGGCTACACGTTTCTTTTTATCAAGAAATTTGCTAACACTGTTTTCACGAAATCTGCAAAAGGACATTTTGGAGTGTATTGAGACCTATAGTGAGAAAGGAAATATCCTCAGAAAAAAACGAGAAATAAGTTTTCTGAAAAACTGCTTCATGATGTATGTATTCATCTCACAGAGCTACACCATTCTCTTCAATGAGCAGTTTGATAACACTTTTCTCATGGAACCTGCAAGGGGATATTTGGGAGCACAATGAAGCCTGTGATGACAAAGGAAATACCCTCAGATAAAAACCAAAAGGAAGCTTTCTGAGAAACTGCGTTGTGTTGTGTCAATTCAACTCACAGAGTTACATGATTCCTTTCATGGAGAAGTTTGGTAGCATTTTTTGGGGGGACGGGACATTTTGGGTTGCCTTGAAGACTATGGTGACAACGGAAATATCCTCAGATGAAAATTATAAAGAAGCTTTCTGAGAAATTTCTTCATGATGTGGGTATTCACCTCACAGTGTTACCCCTTTCCTTCATGAAGCAGTTTGCTGACACTGTTTTTGTGGAATCTGCAAAGGGATGTTTTGGAGCACATTGAGGCCTATAGTGAGAAGGGAAATAGCCTCAGATAAAAATTAGAAAGAAGCTTTCTGGGAAACTTCTTGGTGATGTGTGAACTCATCTCACAGAGTTACACTGTCCTTTTCATTTAGCAGTCTGCTTACAGTGTTTTCTTGGAATCTGCCATGGGATATTTCAGAGTGCATTGAAGCTTATGGTGACAAAGAAAATATCCTCAGACAAAAACTAGAAGGAAGCTTTCTGAGAAACTGTTTTATGATTTCTGAATTACACAGAGTTACACAATTCCTTTCATGGAGCAGTTTGGTAGCACTGTTTTGGGGGAATCTGAGATTGGATATTTTGGATCATATTGAAGTCTATGGTGACAAAGGAATTATCCTCAGATAAAAATTGTGAAGAAGATTTCTGAGAAACTTCTTTGTGATGTGGTTATTCATCTCACAGTGTTACCCCTTTCTTTTCATGGAGCAGTATGCTAACACTGTTTTCGTGGAATCTACAAAGGGATATTTGGGAGCGTATTGAGGCCTATGGTGAAAAGGAAATATCCTCTGATAAAAACTAGAAAGAATCTTTCTGAGAAACGACTTTGTGATATGTGAATTCATCTTACAATGTTACACTGTTCTCTTCATTTAGCAGTCTTCTAACACTGTTGTCTTGAAATCTGCAATGGGATATTTCTGAGCACATTGAAACTTATGGTGACAAAGGAAATATTGTCATATAAAAACTAGAAATAAGTTTTTGGAGAATCTGTTTTGTGATGTTTGAATTCATGGCGCAGAGTTACACTGTTCTTTTCATGGAGCAGTTTACTAACACTGTTTTCTTGGAATCTACAATGGCATATTTTGGAACGTATTGAAGCTTATGGTGACCATGAAATATCCTCATATAAAAACTAGAAAGAAGCAATCTGAGAAACTGTTTTATGATGTGTTAATTCATGTCACAGAGTTACATGATTCTTCTCATGGATCAGTTTGGTAGCACTGTTTTTGGGGAATCTGAGAAGGGATATTTACGATCGCTGTGAGGCCTATGGTGACTAAGGGAATATCCTCAGATAAAAACTAGAAAGAAGCTCTCTGAGAAATTTCTTTGAGATGTGCAAATTCATCTCACAGAGATACACCTTTCTTTTCATGTAGCAGTTTGGTATCCCTGTTTTTGGGGAATCTGCAAAGGGATATTTGGGAGTGCATTGAGGACTATGGTGAAAAAGGAAATATCCTCAGAAAAAAACTAGAAAGAGGCTTTCTGTAAAACTGCATTGTGACGTGTGAGTTCATCTCACAGAGTTAGACTGTTTCTCTCATGGAGCAATTTGATAAGTCTGTTCTCATGGATCCTGAAATAGGATATTCAGCAGCACTTTGAAGCCTGTTGTGACAAAGAAAATATAATCAGAAAATAACCAAAAAGAAGTTTTCTGAAAAACTGCTTTGTGATATGTTAATTTGTATCACAGAGTTACAGGATTATTTTCAAGGATCAGTTTGGTAGCACTGTTTTCGGGAATATTTGAAGGGATATTTTGGATCACATTGAAGCCTATGGTGGCTAAGGAAATATCCTCAGATAAAAACTATAAAGAAACTTGCTGAGAGAGTTCTTTGTGTTGTGTGAATTCATATAACAGAGTTACACCTTTCTTTTTGTGGAGCAGTTTGGTAACCTTTTATTCTTTGAAACCCCAAAGGGATAATTGGGAGTGCATTGAGGAATGTAGTGGAAAAAGAAATACCCTCTGATAAAAACTAGAAAGAGACATTCTGAGAAACTGTTTTGTGATGTGTGAATTCATCTCAAACAGTTACACCATTCTTTTCCTTGAGCAGTTTGATAAAACAGCTTTCATGGAATCTGCATTAGGATATTTGGAAGAGCATTGAAGCCTTTGGTGACAAAGGAAATATCCTCGGATAAAAACCAAGAAGAAGCTTTCTGAGAAACTGCTTTGTGATGTGTGAAGTCACCTCACAGAGTTACACTGTTATTTTCATTGAGCAGTTTGCTAGCACTGTTTTCTTGGAATCTGCAATGGGATATTTTGGAGTGCATTAAAGCTTATGGTGACAAAGAAAATATGCTCATATAAAAACTAGAAAGAAGCTTTCTGAGAAACTGCTTTGTGATGTGTTAATTCACCTCACAGTGTTACAAGAAACTTTTCATGGATCAGTTTGGTAGCACAGTTTTTGGGGAACCTGAGAAGGGATATTTTGGATGGCATTGAAGCCTACAGTGACTAAGGAAATATCCTCAGATAAAAATTGGAAGTAAGCTTTCTGAGAAACTTCTTTGTGATGTGTGAATGCATCTCACAGAGTTACACGTTTCTTTTTGTGGTTCAGTTTTCTAACACTGTTTTCATGGAATCTGCAAAGGGACATTTTGTAGTTCATTGAGGCAAATAGCAAAAAAGGAAATATCCTCAGAAAAGAATTAGAGAGAAGCTTTCTGAGAAACTGCTTTGTGATTTGTGAATTCACTACACAGAGCTACACCATTCTTTTCAATGAGTAGTTTGATAACACTTTTCTCATGGAATCTACAATAGGATATTGGGAATGCATTGAATCCTGTGGTGACAAAGGAAATATCTTCAGATAAAAAACAAAAAAAGCTTTCTGATCAACTGCATTGTATTGTGTCAATTCATCTGAAAGAGTTACACTGTTCTTTTCATGGAGCACTTTGCTAACACTCTTTTCTTGGAATCTGCAATGGGATATTTTGGAGTGCATTGAAGCTTACAGTGACAAATTAAATATCATCATATACAAACTAAGAAGAAGCTTTCTGATAAACTGCTTTGTGATTTGTGAATTCATTACACAGAACTACACCATTCTTTTCAATGAGCAGTTTGATAACACTTTTCTCATGGAATCTACAATAGGATATTTGGGAGCGCATTGAATCCTGTGGTGGCAAAGGAAATATCTTTAGATAAAAAACAAAAGAAAGCTTTTGGATCAACTGTGTTGTGTTGTGTCAATTCATCTGAATGAGTTGCACTGTTCTTTTCATGGAGCACTTTGCTAACACTGTTTTCTTCGAATCTGCAATGGAATATTTTGGAGTACATTGAAGCTTACAGTGACAAATGAAATATCATCATATACAAACTAGAAAGAAGCTTTCTGAGAAACTGCTTAGTGATGTGTTAATTCACCTCACAGAATTACACAATCTTTTTCATGGATCACTTTGGTAGCACTGTTTTTGGGGAATATAAGAAGGTATATTTTGGATCACATTGAAACATATGGTGACAAGGGAACCATCCTCAGATAATAACTAGAAAAAAGATTTCTGATAAAGTTATTTGTGATGTGTGAATTCATCTCACAGAGTTACACCTTTCCTTTCATGGAGCAAATTGCTAACACTGTTTTCCTGGAATCTGCAAAGGGATATTTGGGATGCAATGAGGCATATAGTGAATAAGGAAACATCCTTAGGTAAAAATAAGAAAGAAGCTTTCTGATAAACTGCTTTTGATGTGTGAATTCATCTCACAGAGTTACATGGTTCTTTTCATTGAGCAGTTTGGTAACACTACGTTTGTGGAATCTGCAATAGGATTTTTGGGAGCACTTTGAAGCCTATGGTGACAAAGGAAATATCCTCAGATAAAAACCAAAAAGAAGCTTTCTGAGAAACTGCTTTGTGATGTGAAAATTCATCACACAGAGTAACCCCGTTCTTTTAATTGATTAATTTGTTGACACTGTTTTCTTGGAATCTGCAATGGGATATTTTGGAGCACATTGAAACTTATTGTTAATAAGGAAATATCCTCAGACAAAAATTAGAAAGATACCTTCTGAGACACTGCTTTATGGTGTGTTAATTCATCTCACAGAGTTACACAATTCTTTTCATGGATCAGTTTGATAGTACTTTTTTGGGGAATCTGAAAACGGTTGTTTTGGATCACATTGAACCCTATGGTGAAAAAGGAAATATCCTCAGATAAAAACTGTAAAGAAGCTTTCTGAGAAAGTTCTTAGAGACTTGTGAATTCATCTCACAGATTTACACCTTTATTTTCATGGAGCAGTGTGCTAACACTGTGTTTGTGGAATCTGCATTGGGATACTTCGGAGTGCATTGTAGCTTACATTGACAAAGGAAATACATTAATATACAAACTAGAAAGAAGCTTTCTGAGAAACTGCTTTGTGATGTGTTAATTCATGTCACAGATTTACACGGTTATTTACATGGGTCAATTTTGTACCATTGCTTTTTGGGTATGTGAGTAGGGATACTTTGGATAGCGTTGAAGCCTAGGGTGATAAAGAAATTATTCTCGGATAACAACTTGAAAGAAGCTTTCTGAGAAATGCTTTCAGGATGTGTGACTTCATCTCACAGAGTTACACCTTTGTTTTCATGGAGCAGTGTGTTAACACTGTTTTCTAGGAATCTGCAAAGGGATATCTGGGAGCGCATTGAGGCCTATGATTAAAAAGGAAATATCCTCAGATAAATCTACGAAGATTTCTGAGAAACTGGTTTGTTATGGGTGGATTCTTCTCACAGAGTTACACTGTTCCTTTCTTGGAGACGTATGGTAACTCTGTTTTCCTGGAGTCTGCAATAGGATATTTGGGAGTGCATTGAAGACTATGGTGACAAAGGAAATATCCCCATAGAAAACCAAAAAGAAGCTTTCTGAGAAACTGCTCTGGGATCTGTGAATTCAACTCACAGAGTTACACTGTTCTTTTCATTGAGCAATTTGCTAACACTGTTTTCTTGCAATCTACAATGGGATATTTCAGAACGCATTGAAGTTTATTGTGAAAAAGTGAATGTCCTCAGACAAAACCTAGATAGAAGCATTCTGAGAAATTGTTTTGTGATTTGTGAATTCATTGCACAATCTTACACAATTCTTCTCATGGATCAGTTTGATAGCACTGTTTTTGGGGAATCTGAGAAGGAATATTTTGGATTGCTTTGAAGCCTATGGTGACAAAAGATATATCCTCAGATAAAAACTTTAAAGAAGCTTTCTGAGAAAGTTCTTGGTGATGTGTGAATTCATCTCACAGAGTTACACCTTTCTTTTCATAGAGAAGTTTGCTAACACTGTTTTCGTGGAATCTGCAAATGGATATTTGGGAGCATATTGTGGTCTATACTGGAAAAGGAAATATCCTCATAGAAAAACTAGAAAGCTTTCTGAGGATCAGCTATGTGATGTTTGAATTCAATGCAGTGAGTTTCACTGTGGTTTTGATGGAGTAGCTAGCGAGCACTGTTTTCTTGGAATCTACAATGGCATATTTTGGAGTGCATTGAATCTCAGTGTGAAAAAGGAAATATCCTCAGGCAAAAACTAGAAAGAAACTTTCAGAGAAACTGCTTTGTGATGTGTGAATTAATGTCAGAGAATTACACTGTTCTTTTCATTGAGCAGTCTGGTAACACTGTTTTTTTGGAATCTGCAATGGGATATTTTAGAGCGCATTGAAACTTACGGTGACAAAGTAAATATTCTCATATAAAAACTAGAAAGAAGCTTTCTGAGAATTCACTTTGCGATGTGTTCATTCATCTGACAGAGTTACATGATTGTTTTCATGGATCAGTTTTGTAGCACTGTTATTGAGGCATCTAAGAAGGGATATTTTGGATCGCATTGAAGCCTATGGTGACTAAGGACATATTCTCAGATAAAAACTAGAAAGAGTCTATCCGAGAAAGTTCTTTGTGATGTGTGAATTCATCTCACAGTGGTACACCTTTCTTATCACGGGGGAGTTTGCTAACACAGTTTTTGTGGAATTGGCAAAGGGATATTTGGGAGTGCATTGAAGCCTAAGATGACCTACGAAATATCCTAATAGAAAATCCAAAAAGAAGCTTTCTGAGAAACTGCTTTGTGATTTGTGAATTTATCTCACTGAGTTACATGATTCTGTTCATGGATCAGTTTTATAGCACTTTTTTTGAGGAATCTGAGAAGGGATATTTTGGATATCATTGACGTCTGTGGTGACTAGGGAAATATCCTCAGAAAAAAACTATAAAGGTGCTTTCTGAGTAAGTTCTTTGTGATGTGTGAATTCATCTCACAGAGATACACCTTTATTTTCATGGAGCAGTTTGCTAGCACTGTGTTCGTGGGACCTGTAAAGGGATATAAAGGGATATTTGGGAGAGCATTGAGGTCTATAGTGGAAAATGAAATACACTCAGATAAAAATTAGAAAGAAGTTTTCTGAGAAACTGATTTGTGATGGGTGAATTCATCTCACAGACCTACACTGTGCTTTTCTTTGAGCCGTTTGATAACACTGTTTTCATGGAATCTGCAATAGAATATTTTGGAGTGCATTGAAACCTAAGGTGACAAAGGAAATATCCTCAGACAAAAACTCGAAAGAATCTTTCCGAGAAACTGCTTTGTGACGTGAATTAATCTCACAGCATTACCCTGTTCTTTTCATTGAGTAGTATGCTAAAGCTGCTTTATTGGAATCTGCAATGGGATATTTCGGAGTGCATAGAAGCTTATAGTTACAAAGGAAATATCCTCAGACAAAAACTAGAAAGAGGCTTTCTGAGGAACTGCTTTGTGATTTCTGAATTCATCTCACAGAGTTACAGCTTTCTTTTCATGGAGCAGTTTGTTAGCCCTGTTTTGGGGGCATCTGAGAAGGGCTGTTTTGGATCGCAGTGAAGCCTACGGTGTTGAAGGAAATATCCTCAGATTAAAACTAGAAGGAAGTATTCAGAGAGACTTCTTTATGGTGTGTGAAATCATCTCACAGAGTTAAAATTTTCTTTTCATAGACCAGTTTGCTAACACTGTTTTCTTGGAGTCTGCAAAAGGATATTTGAGAGCGCACTGAGGCCTATGGTGAAAAAGGAAATACATTCATATAAAAACTAGAAAGAAGCTTTCTGAGAAACTGCTTTGTGATGTCTTAATTCATCTCACAGTGTTACACGATTCTTTTCATGGATCAATTTTTTAGCACTGTTTTTGGGGAATCTGTGTAGGGATATTTTGGATCGCATTGAAGTCCATGGTGACAAAGGAAGCATCTTCAGATAAAAACTTGAAAGACGCTTTCTGAGAAACAGCTTTGTGATGTGTGAATTCACCTCACATGGTTACACCATTCTTTTCATGGACCAGTTTGGTAGCACTGTTTTTGGGAAATCTAAGAAGAGATGTTTTTAATTGTATTGAAGCCTACTGTGACAAAGGAAATATCCTCAGACAAAAACCAAATAGAAGCTATCTGAGAAAGTGTTTGTGATGTGTGAATTCATCTCACAGACTTACACCTTTATTTTCATGGAGCAGTATGCTAACAGTATTATTTGGAATCTGCAATGGGATATGTCTGAGTGCACTGAAGTTTATGGTGACAAAGCAATTATCCTCAGATAAAAACTAGAAAGATGCCTTCTGAAAAAGTTACTTGTGATGTGTGAATCATCTCACAGAATTACACCTTTCTTTTCATGGAGCAGTTTGCTAACACTGTTTTCGTGGAATCTGCAAAGGGATATTTGGGAGCACATTGAGGCCTGTTGTGAAAAAGGGAATATGCTTAGATAAAAACTAGAAAGAAGCTTTCTGAGAAACTGCTTTTTGATGTGTGAATTCATCTTACAGAGTTACACTGTTCTTTTCATTGAGCAGTTTGCTAACACTCTTCTTGTAAACTTCAATGGCATATTTTGGATCACTTTGAGGCCTATAGTGAAAAACTAAATATCCTCAGATAAAACTAGAATGAAGCTTTCTGAGAAATTGATTTGTAATGTGTGAATTCATCTTACAGAGTTACACTGTTCTTTTCATTGAGCAGTTTGATAACACTGTTTTCCTGGAATCTCCAATAGGATATTTGGTAGCACACTGAAGACAAAGTTGACAAAAGAAATATCCACAGAGAAAAACTACAAAGAAGCTTTCTGAGAAACTACTTTGTCATTTGAGAATTCATCTTACAGAGTTACACAATTCTTTTCATGGAGAAATTTGGTAGTACTATTTTTAGGGAATCTGAGAAGGGATATATTGGATGGCATTGAAGCCTATGGTGACAATGGAAATATCCTCAGACAAAAGGTAGAAAGTAGCTTTCTGAGAAAGGATTTTGTTTTGTATGAATTCATCTCACCTAGTTACACCTCAATTTTCATGTAGCAGTTTGCTAACACTGTTCTAGTGGAATCTACAAAGGGATATTTGAGAGTGCATTGAGGCCTACGGTGAGAAAGGAAATATCCTCAGACAGAAAATTGATGGACACTTTCTGAGAAACTACTTGGTGATGTGTTAATTTATCTCACAGAGTTACACTGTTCTTTTCATGGAACAGTTTGCTAATACTGTTTTCTTGGAATCTGCAATGGGATATTTCTGAGCACATTGAAGCTTCTAGTAATAAGGAAAACATTCTCAGACAAAAAACATAAAGATGGTTTCCAAGAAACTGCTTTTTGATTTCTGAATTCATATCACAGACTTACATGATCCTTTTCATGGGTCAGTTTGGGGAATCTGAGAAGGGATATTTTGGATGGCTTTGAAGCCTATGGTGAAAAAGAAAATATCCTCAGATAAAAACTAGAATGAAGCTTTCTGAGAAAGGACTTTGTGATATGTGAATTCATATCAAGTCGTTATACCTTTCTTTTCATGGAGCAGTTTGCATAACCTGTTTTCATGGAATTTGCCATGGGATATTTGGGAGCGCATTGAGTCTGATGGTGTGAAAGGAAATATCCTCAGATAAAAACTAGAAGGAAGCTTTCTGAGAAACTACTTTGTGATGTGTGAATTCAACTCTCAGAGTTTCATTAATCTTTGCATGGAGCAGTTTGCTTACAGTGTTTTCGAGGAATCTGAACTCTGATATGTCTTATCACATTGGAGCTTATGGTGACAAAGGAAATATCCTCATAGATAAACCAAAAAGATGCTTTCTGAGAAAATGCTTTGTGATGTGTGAATTCATCTCACATAATTACACCATTCTTTTCATGGAGTAGTTTTATAAAACTGTTTTCGTGGAATCTGCAGTCAGATATTTTGGAGTGCATTGAAGCCTATGGTGACAAATGAAATAATCTCATTGATAAACCAAAAAGAAACTTTCTGAGAAACTGCTTTGTGATGTGTGAGTTCATCTCACAGTGTTACACTATTCTTTTCATTGAGCAGTTTGCTAACACTGTTTTATTGGAATCTTAAATGGAATATTTTGGATCTCATTGAAGCTTATGGTGACATAGGATATATCCTCATCGAAAAAGTAGAAAGATGCTTTCTGAGAAATTGATTTGTGATTTGCTAATTCATCTCACAGAGTTACGTGATTCTTTTCATGGATCATTTTGGCATCACTGTTTTTGGAGAATCTGAGAAAGGATATTTTGGATTGCATTGAAGCCTATGCTGAAAAAGGAAATATCCTCAGATGAAAACTATAAAGAACCTTTCTGAGAAAGTTCGTAGTGATGTCTGAATTCATCTCACAGAGTTATACTTTTATTTTCTTGGAGCCGTTTGTTAACACTGTTTTCATGGAATCTGCAAATGGATATTTGGGAGGGCGTTGAAGACTAATGTGACAAAGGAAATATCCTCACATAAAAACGTAAAAGAAGATTTCTGAGAAACTGCTTTGTGATGTGTGAATTCATCTCACAGAGTTACACGATTCTTTCCATGCATCAGTTTTTTCGTCCTGTTTTTGGAGAATCTGAGAAGGGATACTTTGGATCACATTGAAGCCTATAGTGACAAAGGAAATGCTTTCATGCAAGAACCAGAAAAAAGCTTTCTGAGAAACCGGTTTGTGGTTCATCTCACAGAGTTACACTGTTCTTTGCATTGGGCAGTTTGGTAACACTGTTTTCATGGAATGAGCAATGGGATATTTCAGAGCGCATTGAAGCTTATGGTTACAAAGGAAATATCCTCAGACAATAATTAGAAAGAAGCTTTCTGAGAAACTCCTTTGTATTTTCTGAATTCATCTCACAGAGTTACATAATTCTTTTCATGGACCAGTTTGGTAGCACCGTTTTTGGTGAATCTGAGAATGCATATTTTGCATCACATTGAAGCCTATTTTGACAAAGGAAGTATCCTCAGAAAAACACTAGAAAGAAGATTTATGAGAAACTACTTTGTGATGTGTGAATTAACCACACAGAGTTCACCGTTCTTTTCGTGGAGCAGTTTGCAAAGAGTGTTTTTGTGCAATCTGCAAAGGGATATTTGGGAGCACATTGAGGCCTATGGTGAAAAAGGAAATATCCTCAGATAAAAATTAGAAAGAAGCTTTCTGAGAAACTGCCTTGTGATGTGTGAATTCATCTCACAGAGTTATACCATACTTTTCATTGAGGAGTTTGCTAACAATGTAATTGTGGGATGTGCAAAGGGATACTTTGGAGGGCATTGAAACTTAAGGTGACAAAGGAAATTCCCTCATATAAAAACTGGAAAGATGCTTTCTGAAAAACTGCTTTATGATATGTTAATTCATCTCACAGAGTTAAATGATTACTTTCATAGATCAGTTTGGTAGCTCGTTTTTGGGAATCTGGGAAAGGATATTTTGGATCACTTTGAAGCCTATGGTGACAAAGTAACTATCCTCAGATAAAAACTAGAAAGAATCTTTCTGAGAACTTCTTTGTGATGTGTGAATTCATCTCACAGAGTTGCACTTTTCTTTTCAAGGAACAGTTTCCTAACATTGTTGCCATGGAATTGGCAAAGGGATATTTGGGAGTGCATTGAGGTCTATTGTGAAAAATTAAATATCCTCAGATAAAAACGAGAAAGAAACTTTCTGAGAAACCAATTTGTGACGTGTTAATTTATTTCACAGAGTTACATGATTCTTTTCATATAGGAGTTTTATAGCACTGTTTATGGGCTATCTGAGAAGGGATATTTTGGATCACATTAAAGCCTATGGTGACAAAGGAAATACTCCCAGATCGAAACTAGAAAGGAGCATTCTGAGAAATTTCTTTGTGAAGTGTGAATTCGTCTCACAGTTATACTTTTCTTTTCAAGGGGGAGTTTGCTAACACTGTTTTTGTGGAATCTGCAAAGGGATATTTGTGAGTGCATTGAGGCCTAGGGTGCAAAACTAAATATCCTCAGATAAAAACTAGAAAGAAGCTTTCTGAGAGACTGTTTTGTGATGTGTGAGTTCATCTCACAGAATTACACGACTCTTCATAGATAAGTTTGGTGGCAGTACTTTTGGGGATTCTGAGAAAGGATAATATGAATTGTATTAAAGAATATGTTGAAAAAGGAGATATCCTCAGAAAAAACTAGAAAGAAACTTTCTGAGAAAGTTTTTCATGATGTTCGAATTCATCTCACAGAGTTTCACTTTTTTTTCATGGAGTCGTTTGCTAACACTATTTTCGTGGAATCTGCAAAGGGATATTTGGGAGCACATTGAGTACTATATTCAAAATGGAAATATCCTCACATAAAAACTAGAAAGAAACTTTCTGAGAAACTGTTTTGTTATGTGTGAATTCATCTCACAGAGTTACACCATTCTTTTCATTGAGTAGTTTGAGAACACTGTTTCCATGGAGTCTGCAATAGGATATTTGGGAGAACATTGAAGCTTATGGTGACAAAGGATATATCCTCAGATAAAAAGAAAAAAGAAGCCTTCTAAGAAACTGCTTCAGGATGTGTAAATTCATCCTCCCGAGTTACACCATCTTTTCCTTGAGCAGTTTGATAACACTGTTTCCATGGAGTCTGCAATAGGATATTCAGGAGTGCCTTGAGGGCTATGGTGACAAAGGAAATGTCCTCAGATAAAAACCAACAAGAAGCTTTCTGAGAAACTACTTTCTGTTGTGTAAATTCATCTCCCAGAGTTACACTGTTCTTCTCATTGAGCAGTTTGCTGACACTGTTTTCTTGGAATCTGCAATGGGATATTTCAGAGTGCATTGAAGTTTATGGTGACAAACAAAATATCCTTAGACAATAAAATAGAAAGAAGCTTTCTGAGAAACTGATTTGTGATGTGTGAATTCATCTCACCGAGTTACACTTTTCTTTCCATGGAGCAGTTTACTAACACTGTTTATGTGGAATCTGCAAAGGGATATTTGGGAGCAACTCAAGGCCTGTGGTGAAATAGGAAATATCCTCAGATAATAACTAGAAAGAAGCTTTCTGAGAAACTGCTCTGTGATATGTGAATTCATGTCACAGAG
This sequence comes from Pygathrix nemaeus, assembly GCA_004024825.1. Classification (NCBI taxonomy): domain Eukaryota; kingdom Metazoa; phylum Chordata; class Mammalia; order Primates; family Cercopithecidae; genus Pygathrix; species Pygathrix nemaeus. The sequence continues at coordinate 42,400 of PVHW010002601.1, forward strand.
TTACACTGCTCTTTTCATTGAGCAGTTTGCTAACACTGTTTTCGTGATATCTGCAAGGGAATATATGGGAGTGCATTGAGATCTTTGGTGATAAATTAAATATCCTCAGATAAAAACTAGAGGAAATCTTTCTGAGAAACTACTTTGTGTTGTGTTAATTCATCTGACAGAGTTATACATTCCTTTCATGGAACAGTTTGGTAGCACTGTTTTTGGAGAATCTGAGAAGGCATATTTTGGATCACAGTGAAGACTATGGTGACAAAGAAAATATCCTCAGAAAAAAAGTAGAAAGAAGCTCTCTGACAAAGGACATTGTGATGTGTGAATTCATCTCACAGCATTACACCTTTCTTTTCATAGAGCAGTTTACTAATATTATTTTCTTTGAATCTGCAGTGGGATATTTGGGAGTGCACTGAGGCCTATAGTGAAAAAGGAAATATTCTAAGATAAAAACTAGAAAGAATCTTTCTGAGAAACTACGTTGTGATATTTGAATTCATCTCAGAGAATTACACAGTTCTTTTAACTGAGCAGTTTGATAACACTGTTTTTGTTTAACCTGCAATAGGATATTTGGGAGCACTTTGAGGCCTACAGTGAAAAAGGAAATATGCTGAGTTAAAAACTTCAAACAATCTTTCTGAGAAATTACTTTTTGATGCATGAATTCATCTCACAGTGTTACTCTGTTATTTTCATTGAGCAGTTTGCTAACATTATTTTCTTGGAATCTGCAATTTGATATTTTGGAGTGCATTGAAGCTATAGTGACAAATGAATTATCCTCCTATGAAAACTGGAAAGAAGCTTTCTGAGAAACTGCTTTGTGATGTGGTAATTCATCTCACTGAGTTACACGATTCGTTTCATGAATCAGTTTGGTAGCACTGTTTTTAGGTAATCTGAGAAGGGATATTTTGGATTGCAGTGAAGCCTATGGTGAAAAACGGAGTATCCTCAGATAAAAACTGGAAAGAAACTTTCTGAGAAAGACCTTTGTGATGCCTGAATTCATCTCACAGTTTTACACTTCTGTTTTCATGGGACAGTTTGGTAATACTGTTTTTGTAGAATCTTCAACAGGATATTTTGGTGCACATGGAAGCCTATGGTGACAAAGTATTTATCCTCAGAGAAACACCAAAAAGAAGCAGTCTGAAAAACTACTTTGTGATGTGTGAATTCATCTCACAGAGTTCACACCTCTATTTTCATGGAGCAGTTTGCTGTCACTGTTTTTGTGGAATCTGTAAAGGGATATTTGGGAGTACATTCAGTCCTACAGTGAGAAATGAAATATCCTCAGATAAAAACTGGAAGGAAGCTTTCGGAGAAACTGCTTTGTGACGTGTGAATTCATCTCACAGAGTTACATCATTCATTTCATTTAGCAGTTTGATAACACTGTTATCGTGGAATCTGCTATAGGATATTTGGGAGTGCATTGAAGCCTATGGTGATAAAGCATATATCCTCATAGATAAATGAAAAAGAAGCTTTCTGAGAAACTGCTTTGTGTTATGTGAATTCCTCTCACAGTGTTACACTGCTGTTTTCATTTAGCAGTTTCCTAACACTGCTTTCTTGGAATCTTAAAAAGGATATTTCGGAGCACAATGAAAATTATGGTGTTATAGAAACCGTCCTCATAGAAAAAGTAGAAGGAAGCTTTCTGAAAAACCACTTTGTGATGTCTTAATTCACCTCACAGAGTTACATGGTTCTCTTCATGGGTCACTTTGGCAGCACTGTTTTTGGGGAATCTGAAAAGGGATATTTTGAATCACATTGAAGCCTATGGTGACAAAGGAAATATCATCAGATAAAAATAGAAAGAAGCTTTATGAGAAACTGTTTTGTGATGTGTAAATTCACCTGACAGGGTTACACGTTTCGTTCTTTGCATAGAGCCGTTGGTAACACTGTTTTAGTGGAATCTGCAAAGGGATATCTGGGAGCGCATTGATGCCTATGATGAAAAATGAAATATCCTCAGGTAAAAACGAGAAGGTAGATTTCTGAGAAGCTACTTTGTAACATGTGAATTCATCTCACAGAGATACACAATTCTTTTCATGAATCATTATGATAGCATTGTTTTGGGGGAATCAGAGAAGGGATATCTTGGATCTCATTGAAGCCTATGCTGACAAAATAAACATCCTCAGATAAAAACTAGAAAGAAGCTTTCTGAGAATCTGCTTTGTGATGTGTGAATTCATTTTACAGAGTTACGCTCTTCTTTCCAGGGAGCAGTTTGCTAACACTGTTTTCGTGGAATCTGTAAAGGGACATTTGGGAGTGCCTAGAGGCCTATGGTTAAAAAGAAAATATTCTTGGATAAAAACTAGAAAGAAACTTTCTGAGAAACTGCTTTGTGATGTGGGAATTCATCTCACCAAGTGACACTATTCTTTTCATTGAGTAGTTTGCTAACACTATTTTCATGGAATCTGCAAAGGTGTATTTTGGAGCACACTGAAACTTAAGGTGACAAAGGAAATACTCTCATACAAAAACTAAAATGAAGCTTTCTGAGAAACTGTTTTCTGATGTGTTAATTTTTTCCCATTGACTTAACTGATTCTTTTCTGGATCAGTTTGGTAGCACTGTTTTGGGGAATCTGAGAAGGGATATTTTGGATCACATTGAAGCCTATGGTGACAAAGGAAATATCCTCAGAAAAAACATAGAAATAAGCTTTCTGAGAAAGTTCTTTGTAATGTGTGAATTCACCTCACAGAGTTACACCTTTGTTTTTCATTGAGCAGTTTGCTAACACTATTTTCTTGGAATCTGCAAAGGGATCTTTGTGAGCTCATTGAAGATTATGGTGACAAAGGATATACACTCATACAAAAAATAGAAAGAAGACTTCTGGGAAACAGCTTTGTGATGTTTGAATTCATCTTAAAGAGTTATACTGTACGTTGCATTGAGAAGCTGGCTAATGCTGTTTTCTTGGAATCTGCAACGGGATATTTCGAAGCACATTGAAGCTTAAGGTGACAGAGGGAATATCCTCTGAAAATAACTAGAAAGAAGCTTTTTGAGAAACTGCTTTGTGATATGTGAATTCAAATCACAGAGTTACATGATTCCTTTCATGGAGCAGTTTATTAGAACTGTTTTTGGGGAATTTGAGAAGGCATATTTTGGATCACATTGTGGCCTATGGTGTCTAAGGAAATATTGTAAGATAAAAACTAGAAAGAACCTTTATGAGAAACTACTTTGTGATGTGTGAATTAATCTCACAGAGTGCACTGTTCTTTTCATTGAACAGTTTGCTAACGCTGTTTTCATACAATCTGGAAAGGGATTTTTGGGAGTGCCTTGAGGCCTATGTTGAAAAAGAAAATATCCTCAGATAAAAACTCGAAAGAAGCTTTCTGTGAAACTACTTTGTAATGTGTGAATTCATTTCAGAGAGGTGTACCATCCTTTTCATTGAGCAGTTTGCGAAAACTGTTTTTAAGGATTCTGCGAACGGATAATTTGGAGCCCATTGAAGTTTATGGTGACAAAGTAGATATCTTCAGACAAAAACTAGAAAGAAGCCTTCTGGGAAACTGCTTGGTGATTTGTGAACTCATCTCACAGAGTTACATGATTCTTTTCATTAAGCAGTTTGGTAGCACTGTTTTTGGGGAATCTGAGAAGGGATATTTTGGATCACATTGAAGCCTATGGTGACAAAGGAAATATCCTCAGCTAAAAACCAAAAAGCTTGCTGAGAAACTGCTTTGTGTTGTGTCAATTCATCTCACAGAGTTTCAGCTTTCTTTCCATGGAGCAGTTTGCTAACACTGTTTCCATGGAATCTGCAATAGGATATTTGGGAGTGCATTGAAGCCTATGGTGACTAAGGAAATATCCTCAGAAAAAAAGCAAAAGAATGTTTCTGAAAAACTGCTTTGTGATGTATGAATTCATCTCACAGATTTACAGTTTTTCTTTCATGGAACAGCTTGCTAATACTATTTTCGTGGTATCTGAAAAGGATTACCTATGAGTGCATTGAGGATTATGTTGAAAATGGAAATATACTCATACAAATACTAAAAACAGCTTTGTGTGAGACTGCTTTGTGATGTGTCCATTCATCCCACAGAGTTACACTGGTCTCTTCATTGAGAAGTTTTCTAACAGCTTTTTGGTGGAATCTGCATTGGGATATTCCAGAGTGCATTGAGGAATATGGAGAAAAAGGAAATATCCTCAGATAAATACTAGAAAGAAGCTGTCTGAGAAACAGCTTTGTGATGTGTGAATTCATCTCACAGAGTGTCACCTTTCTGTTCATGGAGCAGTTTGGCAGCACTGTTTTTCGGGAATCTGAGAAGGGATATTTTGGATTGCATTGAAGTCTAGAGTGACAAATGAAATATCCTCAGATAAAAACTAGAAAGAAGGTTTCTCAGAAACTTCTTTGTGATGTGTGTATTCACCTCACAGAGTGTCACCTTTCTGTTCATGAAGCAGATTTCTAACAGTTTTTTCATGGGATCTGCAAAGTGATGTTTGGGAGTGCATTGAGGCCTATGGTGAAAAAGAAAATATCCTCAGAGAAAAAGTAGAAAAAAGCTTTCTCAGAAACTACTTTGTGTTGTGTGAATTCATCTTACAGGTTTACACTGTTCATTTCACTGAGCCATTTGCTAACACTGTGTTTTCCGGGAGTCTACACTGGGTTATTTTGGAGTGCATTGAAGCTTATGGTGACAAAGGAAATATCCTCATATTAAAATTAGAAAGAAACTCTCTGAGAAACTGCTTTGTGATGTGTTAATACATCTCACAGAGTTACAGGATTCTTTTCATGGATGCGTTTTGTAGCACTGTTTCTGGCGAATCTGAGAAGAGATATTTTGGATCGCATTGAAGCCTATGGTGACAAAGGAGATATCCTCAGATAAAAACTAGAAATAATCATTCTGAGAAAGTTCCTTGTGATGTTTGAATTCATGTCACAGATTTACACCTTTATTTTCATGAAGCCGTTTCCTAATACCGTTTTCTTTGAATCTGCAAAGGGATATTTGTGAGCACATTGAGGCCTATAATGAAAAAGGAAGTATACTCAGATAAAAACTAGAAAAATCATTTATGAGAAACTGTTTTGTTATGTTTGAATTCCTCTTACAGAGACAGTGTTCTTTTAATTAAGCGGTTTGATAACACTGTTTTTGTGGAAACTGCAATAGGATATTTGGGAGTACCTTGAAGTCTATGGTGACAAAGGAAATATCCTCAGTTAAAAACCAAAAAGAAGCTTTCTAAGGAACTACTTTGTGTTGTGTCAATTCATCTCACAGAGTTATGCCTTTCTTTCCATGGAGCAGTTTGCTAACACTGTTTTCGTGGAATCTGCAATAGGATATTTAGGAGAGCATCAAAGCCTATGGTGACTAAGTATACATCATCAGAGAAAAATCAAAAAGGATCTTTCTGAGAAACTGTTTTAGGATGGGTGAATTCATCTCACAGATTTACACTTTTCTTTCATGTAAAAGTTTGTTAATACTATTTTCGTGGAATTTGAAAGGGATATTCTCCAGTGCATTGAGGAATATGTTGAAAAAGGAAATAAACTCATACAAGTACTAGAAAGAGCTTTCTGTGAAACTGCTTTGTGATGTGTCAATTCATCTCACAAAGATGTGTCAATTCATCTCACTTGTCTTTTCATTGAGAAGTTTGCTAACACTTTTTTGGTGGAATATGCAATGGGATATTCCAGAGCGCATTGAGGAGTATGTAGAAAAAGAAAATATCCTCAGATAAATACTAAAAAGAAGCTGTCTGAGAAACAGTTTTGTAATGTGATTCATCTCACATAGTTACACCATTTTTTTTCATGGAGCAGTTTGGCAGCATTGTTTTTGGGGAATCTGAGAAGGGGTATGTTGGATCTCATGGAAGCCTAGGGTGACAAAGGAAATATCTTCAGATAAAAACTAGAAAGAAGCTTTCTCAGAAACTTCTTTGTAATATGTGTATTCACCTCACAGAGTATCACCTTTCTGTTCATGGAGCAGATTGCTAACACAGTTTTCGTGGAATCTGCAAAGGAATGTTTAGGAGTGCATTGAGGCTTATGGTGAAAAAGGAAATATGCTCAGAGAAAAAGTAGAAAAAACTTTCTCAGAAACTGCTTTGTGATGTATGAATTCATCTTACAGATTTACACTGTTCATTTCATTGAGCCGTTTGCTAACACTGTTTTCCTGGAGTCTACAATGGGATATTTTGGAGCACATTGAATTTTATGGTGATGAAGGAAATATCCTCATATGAAAACTAGAAAGAAACGTTCTGAGAAACCACTTTGCGATGTGTTAATTCATCTCAAAGAGTCACATGATTCTTTTCATAGATCAGGTTTTGAGGAATCAGAAAAGGGATATTTTGGATTACATTGAAGCCTGTGGTGACAAAGGAGATATCCTCAGATAAAAACTACAAAGACTCATTCTGAGAAACTTTTTTGAAATGTTTGAATTCGTGTCACAGGTTTACACCTTTCCATTCATGAAGCCATTTGCTAACACTGTTTTCATTGAATCTGTGAACGGATATTTGGGAGCGCATTGAGGCCTATAGTGAAAAAGGAAATATACTGAGATAAAAACCAGAAAGAAGATTTCTGAGAAACTGCTTTATGATGTGTGAATTCACCTTACAGAGATACACCATTCTTTTCATTGAGCAGATTGATAACATTGTTTTTGTGGAATATACAATAGGATATTTGAGAGCGCATTGAAACCTGTGGTGACAAAGGTAATATCCTCAGTTAAAAAACAAAAAGGAGCTTTCTAACAAAATACTTCGTATTGTGTCAATTTATCTCACAGAGTTACACCTTTATGTCCATGGAGCAGTTTGCTAACACTGTTTTCGGTGAATCTGCAATAGGATATTTGGGAGCGCATTGAAGGCTATGGTGACTGAGGAAATATCCTCAGAGAAAAAACAAAAAGAATCTTTCTGAGAAACTGCTTTGTGATATGTGGATTCATCTCACAAATTTACACTTTTTCTTTCATGAAGCAGCTTGCTAATACTATTTTCGTGGAATCTGAAAAGGGATATTCGCTAATGCATTAAGGAATATGTTGAAAAAGGAAATATACTCATACAAAAACTAGAGGAAAGCTTTCTGCAAAACTGCTTTGTGATGTGTCAGTTCATCTCACACAGTTACACCTTTATTTTCATTGAGAAGTTTGCTATCACTTTTTTCGTGAAATCTGCAATCAGATATTCTGGAGCACATCGAGGAATATGGAGAAAAAGGAAATAATCTCAGATAAATACTACAAAGAAGCTGTCTGAGAAACAGTATTGTGATATATGAATTCATCTGAGATAGTTACACCATTCTTTTCATGGAGCAGTTTGGCAGCACTGTTTTTGGGGAATCTGAGAAGGGATGTTTTGGATCTCATGGAAGCCTAGGGTGACAAAGAAAATATCCTCACATAAAAAGTAGAAAGAAGCTTTCTCAGAAACTTCTTTGTGATGTGTGTATTCATCTCACAGATTATCAACTTTCTGTTCATGGAGCAGATTGCTAACACAGTTTTGTTGGAATCTGCAAAGGGATGTTTAGGAGTGCATTGTGGCCTATGGTGAAAAAGAAAATATCCTCAGAGAATAAGAAGAAAGAGGCTTTCTGAGAAACTGATTTTTGATGTGTGAATTCATCTTACAGGTTCATACTGTTCGTTTCATTGAGCCATTTGCTTAGATTGTTTTCCTGGAGTCTACAATAGGATATTTTGGAGTGCATTGAAGCTTATGGTGACAAAGGAAATATCCTCATATTAAAACTAGAAAAAAACTTTCTGAGAAACCGCTTTGTGATGGGTTAACACATGCCACAGAGTTACAGGACTTTTTTCTGGGATCAGTTTAGCAGCACTGTTATTGGGGAATCTGAGAAGAGATATTTTGGATCGCATTGAAGCCTATGGTGGCAAAGGAGAAATCCTCAGATAAAAACTAGAAAGAACCTTTCCTAGAAAGTTCTTTGTGATGTTTGAATTCATGTCACAGATTTACACCTTTCTATTCATGAAATCCTTTACTAACACTATTTTCTTTGAATCTGTGAAGGGATATTTGGGAGCTCATTGAGGCCTATAGTGAAAAAGGAAATATCCTCAGATAAAAACTAGAAAGAACATTTCTGAGAAACTACTTTGTGATGTGTGAATTCATCTTACAGAGTTACAACATTGCTTTCATTGAGCAGTTTGATAACACTGTTTTTCTGGAATCTGCAATAGGATATTTGAGAACGCATTGAAGTCTATGGTGACAAAGGTAATATCCTCAGTTACAAACCAAATAGAAGCTTTCTGAGAAACTGCTTTGTGTTGTGTCAATTCATTTCCCAGAGTTACACCTTTCTTTTCATGGAGCAGTTTTTTAACACTGTTACCATAGAATCTGCAAAGGGATTTTTTGTGAGCGATTTGATGCCTTTGGTGAAAAAGCAAATATCCTCAGATAAAAACTAAACAGAAGCTTTCTGTGAAACTGCTTTGTGATGCGTGAATTCATCTCACAGAGTTACACTGTTCATTTCATTGAGCAGTTTGCTAATACTGTTTTCTTGGAATCTACAATAGGATATTTCAGAGTACATTAAAGCTTTTGGTGACAAAGGAAATACCCCCATATAAAAACTGGAAAGAAGCTTTCAGAGAAAGTGCTTTGTGGTGTGTTAATTCATTTCACAGTTACCTGATTCTTTTCTTGGATCTATTTGGGATCACTCTTGTTCTGGAACCTGAGAAGGGATATTTGGGATCACATTGAAGCCTTTGGTGACAAAGGAAATATCCTCAGATAAAAACTAGAAAGGATCTTTCTGAGAAAGTACTTTGTGATGTGTGTATTCATCTCAAAGTGTTACACCTTTCCTTTGATGGAGTAGTTTGTTAACATTCTTTTCGAGGAATCTGCAAAGGGATATTTGGGAGTGCATGGAGTATTATGGTGATACAAGTAGTATCTTCTGATTAAAAAAAGAAGATTCATGTAAAACTGCTTTGTGATGTGTGAATTCATCTCACAGGCTTACACCAATCTTTTCATTGAGAAGTTTGCTAACACTTTTTGCGTGGAATCTGCAATGGGATATTCACGAGTGCATTGAGGCCTATGGTGAAAAATAAAATATCCTCAGACAAAAAATAGAAAGAAGATTTCTGACAACCTGCTTCGGGGTTTTTGAATTGACCTCAAAGAATTACATGATTGTTTTCATGGAGCAATTTGGTAGCACTATTTAGGGGGAATCTGAAGAGGGATATTTGGATCGCATTGAAGCCTATGGTGAAAACGAATTATCTTCATATAAAAACTAGAAAGAAGCTTTCTGAGAAACCACTTTGTGATGTCTGAATTCAACTCACAGAATTAATGAGTCATTTTATGGATCATTTTGGTAGCACTGTTCCGGAGGACTATGAGAAGGGATATTTTGAATTGCATTGAAGCCTATGATGACAAAGGAAATATTTTCAGACAAAAACTAGAAATAAACTTTATGAGAAACTACTTTGTAATGTTTGAATTCACCTCACAGACATGCAAGATTCTTTTTTTTTGCAGCAGTTTGCTAACACTGTTTTTGAAAAATCTCTAATAGGATATTTGGGAGCACATTGAAGCCTATGGTGAAAAGGAAATATCCTCAGACAAAAAACAAAAAGTAGCTGTCTGAGAAACTGCTTTGTGATGTGTGAATTCACCTTACAGAATTACACTGTTCTTTTCATTGAGTAGTTTGCTAACACTCTTTTCTTGAAATCTGCAATCTGATATTTTGGAGTGCAATGAAGATAATTGTGATAAAGGAAATATAATGAGATAAAACTGGAAAAAAGCTTTCTGAAAAATCGCCTTGAGATGTGTTAATTCATCTCACAGAGTTACACTATTTTTTTTCATGGATCAGTTTGGTAGCACTGTTTTTGGGGAATCTGAGAAGGGATATTTTGGATTGCATGGAAGACTATGTTGACAATGGAAATATCCTCAGATAATAACTACAAAGGATCTTTCTGAGAAAGTACTTTCTGATGTGTGAATTCATCTAACAGAGTTACACATTTCTTTTCATGGAGCAGCTTGCTAACACGGTTTTCGTGGAATCTGCAAAGGGATATTTGGGAGTGCTTTGAGGGCTATGGTGAAAAAGTAAATATACTCAGAAAAAAATACAAAAAAGCTTTCTGAGAAACTGCATTGCGATGTGTGAATTCATCTCACAAGTTACACCATACTTTTCATTGATCAGTTTGTGAATGCTGTTTTCGTGCAATCTTCAAAGGGAAATTTGGAAGTGCATTAAGGCCTATAGTCAAAAAGGAAATATCCTCAGAGAAAAACTAGAAGGAAGCTTTGTGAGAAACTGCCTTGTGATGTGAGAATGTATCTCACAGAGTTACATGATTCTTTTCTTTTAGCAGTTTGCTAACACTGTTTTCAAGGAATCTGCAATAATATATTTGGGAGCAAATTGAGGCCTATAGTGAAAAAGGAAATATCCTCATGTAAAAACCAGAAAGAAGATTCCTTAGAAAACTCTTTTTGATGTGTGAATTCATCTCACACAATTACACCTTTCTTTTGATGGAGCAGTTTGCTAACACTGTTTTCATGAAATCTGCAAAGGGATATTGGGAAGCGCATTGAGGCCTATGGTGAAAAAATTACTATTCTCCGATAAAATCTAGAAAGAAGCTCTCTGAGAAAATGTTTTGCAATGTGTTAATTCATCTCACAGAGTTACACTGTTCTTCACTGAGCAGTTTGCTAACACTCTTTTCTTGGATTCTGCAAAGGGATATTTCATAACCCATTGAAGCTGATGGTTATAGAGCAAATATCCTCAGACAATAACCAGAAATAAACTTTCTGAGAATCTGTTTTGTATTTTTTGAATTCATCTCACAGAGTTACACCATTCTTTTTGTGGAGCAGTTTGGTAGCGCTGTTTGTGGGGAATCTGAGAACAGATATTTTAGACCCCATTGAAGACTATGGCGACAAAAGAAATATCCTCAGATAAAAAGTACAAAGAAGCTTTACGTGAAAGCTCTTTGTGATATGTAAATTCATCTCACAGATTTACACCTTTCTTTTCAAGGAACAGTTTGCCAACACTGTTTTCGTGGAATCTGCAAAGGGATAATCATGAGTGTATTGAGACCTATGGTAAAAAAGGCAATATCCTCAGGCAAAAACTAGAAAGAAGCTTTCTGAGAAACTGCTTTGTGATGTGTGAATTTATCTCACAGAGTTACACTGTTTTCTTCATTGAACAGTTTTCTAATACTGTTTCCTTGGAATCTGCAATGTGACATTTCGGAGTGTATTGAAGCTGATGGTTACGAAGGATATATCCTCAGAGAAAAGCTAGAAAGAAGGTTTCTGTGAAATTGCTTTCTGATTTGTGAATTCATTTCAGAGTTACAGCTTTTTTTTCATTGATCAGTTTGGTAGAACTGCTTTTGGGGAATCTGAGACGGGATATTTTGTATCACATTGATGCCTATGGTGACAAAGGAAATATCTTCAGATAAAAACTAGAAAGAAGGTTTCTGAGAAACAACTTTGTAATGTGTATGTTCATCTCACAGAATAACATCTTTCTTTTCATGGAGCAGTTTTCTAACACTGTTTTCATGGAACATGCATAGGGATATATGGGAGCGAGCTGAGGCCTATGGTGACAAAGGAAGTATCCTCAGAGAAAAACTAGATAGGAGCATTCTGAGAAATTTCTTTGTGATGTGTGAATTCATCTCATGGAGTTACACTGTTATTTCCTTGGAGCAGTTTGCTAACAATGTTTTCGTGGAACCTGCAAAGGGATAGTTGGGAGCACATTGAGGTCAATTGTGAAAAAGGAAATATCCTCAGATAAAAAACAAAAAGAAGCTTTCTGAGAAACTGCTTTGTGATGTATGAATTCATCTCACAGAAATGAACTGTTATTTTCATTGAGCAGTATGCTAATAGTGTTTTCTTGTAATCTGCAATGTGATATTATGGATTTCATTGAAGCATATAGTGACAAAGGAATTATCCTCAGATAAAAACTGGAAAGAAGCTTTCTGAGAAACCGATTTGAGATGTGTTAATTCATCTCAGAGTGTTGCACAATTCTTTTCATGAATCAATCTGTTAGTACTGTTTTGGGGGAATTTGAGAAAGGATATATTTTATTGCTTTGAAGCCTATGGTGACAGAAGAAATATCCTCAGATAAAAAAGAGAAATAAGCTTTCTGAGAAAGTTCTTTGTGATGTTTGAATTTATCTCACAGTGTTACACCTTTCTTTTCATGGAGAAGTTTGCTAACACTGTTTTCATGGAATGTGCAAAGGGATATATCGGAGCACATTGAAGCTTATTTGACAAAGGAAATACCTCAGAAAAATACTGGAAATAAGCTTTCTGAGAAACTGCTTTGTGATTTGGGAATTTATTTCACAGAGTTACACGATTCTTTTCAAAGAGCAGTTTGCTAACACTATTTTCGTGGAATTTGCAAAGAGATATTTACAATTGCATTGAGTCCTATGGTGACAAACGAATTATCCTCAGATAAAAACTAGAAAGAAGCTTTGTGAGAAACTGCTTTGTGATGTGTGAATTCGTCTCACAGGTTTACACTCTTCTTTTCAGTGAGCAGTATCCTAATTCTGTTTCCTTGGAATCTGCAATGGGATATTTCAGAGTGTATTGGTGCTTAGGGTGACAAACGACATATCGTCATGTAAAAACTAGAAAGAAGCTTTCTGAAAAACTGCTTTGTGATGTGCTAATTCATCTCCCAGATTTACATGATTCTTTTCATGAATCAGTTTGGTAGCACTGTTTGTGAGGAATCTTAGAAGGGATATTTTGGATCACACAGAATCCTATGATGACAAAGGAAATATCCTCAGAAAGAAACTTTCTGATAAATTCATCTCACAGAAATTATACCATTCCTTTCAATGAGCAGTTTGATAACACTGTTTTCGTGGAATCTGCTATAGGATATATGTGAGGGCTTTGAAGCCTATGTTGAAAAAGGACATAATCTCAGATAAAAACCAAAGGAGGATTTCTGATAAACTGCTTTGTAATATGTGAATTCATGTTACAGAGTTACATGATTCTTTTCATGGATCAGTTTGGTAGCACTGTTTTTGGAAAATCTGAGAAGGGATATTTGGGAGCACATTGAAGCCTCTGGTGAAAAAGGAAATATCCTCAGATAAAAATTAGAAAGAAGCTTTCTGAGAAAGAGCTTTGTGGTTTATGAATTCATCTCACACTTTTACATGATTCTCTTCAAGGAGCAGTTTGGTAGCACTGTTTATGCAAAAACTTAGAAGGGATGTTTTGGATCGCATTGAAGCCTATGGCGACAAAGGGAATATCATCATATAAAAACTAGAAAGAAGCTTTCTGAGAAAGTTCTTTGTGATGTGTTATTTCATATCACAGAGGTACACCTTACTTTTCATGGATCAATATGCTAACACTGTTTTCATGGGATCAGAAAAGGGATATTTGGAAGCACATTGAGGCCTATAGTGAAAAAGCAAATATCCTCCTAGAAAAACAAGAAAGAAGCTTTCTGAAAATCTGTTTTCTGATGTTTGAATTCAAGGCACAGTGTTACACTATTCTTTTCATGGAACAGTTTGCTAGCATTGTTTTCTTGGAATCTACAATGGCATATTTCAGAGCATATTGAAGCTTATGGTGACAAAGGAAATATCCTATGTAAAAACTAGAAAGGAGCCCTCTGAGAAACTGCTTTATGATATGTTAATTCATCTCACAGAGTTACATGATTCCTTTCAAGTATCAGTTTGGTAGCACTGTTTTTGGTGAATCTGAGAAGGGATATTTTGGATCATCATTAAGCCTATGGTGACTATGGAAATATCCTCAGATAAAAATTAGAAAGAAGCTTTCTGAGAAAGTTCTTTGGGATGTGTGAATTCATCTCATAGACATACACTGTTTTCAAGGAGCAGTTTGCAAACACTGTTTTCATGGAATCTGCAAAGGGATATTTGGGAGCGCATTGAGACCTGTGGTGAAAAAGGAAATATTCTCAGATTAAAACCAGAAAGAATCTTACTGAGAAACGGTTTGTGATGTGTAAATTTATCTCACACTGTTACACTACTCTCTTCATTTAGCAGTCTGCTAACACTGTTGTCTTGAAATCTGCAATGGGAGATTTCTGAGCACATTGAAGCTTACAGTGCAAAAAGATTATCATCATATAAAAACTAGAAAGAAGCTTTCTGAGAAACCGCTGTGTGATAGGTGAATTTATCTCAGAGAGCTACACCGTTCTTTTCATTGAGGAGGTTGATAACACTGGTTTTGTGGAATCTGCAATAGGATATTTGGGAGTGCATTGAAGCCTATGGTGACAAACAAATATCCTCAGATAAAAAACAAAAAGAAATTTCTCAGAAGCTACTTTGTGATGTATGAATTCATCTCACAGAATTGCATTGCTCTTTTCATTGAGAAGTTTGCTAACACTGTTTTCTTGGAATCTGCAATGTGATATTATGGATTGCATTGAAGCATGTAGTGGCAAAGGAATTATCCTCAGATAAAAACTAGAAACAAGGTTTCTGACAAACTGCTTTGAGATGTGTTAATTCATCTCACAGTGTTGCACTATTCTTTTCATGAATCAGTAGGTTAGAATGGTTTTGGGGGAATTGGAGAAAGGATATTTTTATTGCCTCAAAGCCTATGGGGACAAAGGAAATATCGCCAGATAAAAACGAGAAAGAAGTTTTCTGAGAAAGTTCTTTGTGATGTGTGAATTCATCTCACAGTGTTACACCTCTCTTTTCATGGAGCAGTTTGAAAACACTCTTTTCGTGGAATGTGCAAAGGGATATATCGGAGCGCATTGAAGCTTATTTTGACAAAGGAAATATCTCAGACAAAAACTGGAAAGAATCTTTCTGAGAAACTGCTTTGTGATATGGGATTTTATCTCACAGAGTGACATGATCCTTTTCAAAGAGCAGTTTGGTGGCACTGTTTTGGGAGTATCTGAAAAGGGATATTTTGGATTGCATTGAAGGCAGTGGTGACAAAGGAAACATACTCTGATGAAAACTGTAAAGAAGTTTTCTGAGACGCTGATTTGTTATGTAGGAATTCATCTCATAGTGTTGCACTTTTTTTTTTCATGGAGCAGTTTGCTAGCACTGTTTTCATGGAATCTGCAAAGAGATATTTGGGAGCACATTGAGGAATATGGTGAATAAGGAAATATTCTTATATAAATGCTGGAAAGAACCTTCCTGAGAAACTGCTTTGCAAAATGTAAATTCACCTCAGAGTTACAATGTTCTTTTCATTTAGCAGTCTGCTAACAGTTTTCTTGGAATCTGCAATGGAATATTTCGCAGCACATTGAAGCTTACGGTGATAAAGAAAATATCTTCATATAAAAACTAGAAAGAAGCTTTCTGAGAAATCACTTTATGATGTGTTAGTTCATCTCACAGAGTAACATGATTCTCTTAATGAATTAGTTTGATCGTGCTGTTTAAGGGGAAACTGAGAAGGTACATTTTGTATCACATTGAAGTCTATGGTGACAAAGGATATATACTCAGATAAAAATTAGGAAGAGGCTTTCTGAGATAGTTTTTTGTGATGTGTGAATTCATCTCACAGTTACAGTGTTCTTTTCATTGAGTAGTTTGCTAACACTGTTATCATGGAATCTGCAATAAGATATTTGGGAGTGCATTGAAGCCTATGGTGACAAAGGAAATATCCGCATATAAAAACCAAAAAAGAAGCTTTCTGAGAAACTGCTTTGTGATGTGTGAATTCACCTCTCTGTGTTACACTGTCCTTTTCATTGAGCTGTTTGTTAACACTGTTTTCTTGGAATATGCTATGGGATATTTCAGAGTGCATTAAAGCTTATGGTGACAAAGGAAATATTCTCAGACAAAAACTAGGAAGGAACTTTCTGATAAGCTGCTTTGTGATTTGTGAATTCATCTCACAGAGTTACACCATTCTTTTCATGATGCAGTTTGTTAGCACAGTTTTTAGTCAATCTGAGAAGGTATATTTGGATTTCATTGAAGCCTATGGTGACAAAGGAAATATCCTCAGACAAAAAGTAGCAAGAAGCTTTCTGAAAAACTGCTTTGTGATTTTTGAATTAATCTCACAGAGTTACAAGATTCTTTTCATGGCTCAGTTTGTTAGCACTGTTTTTAGTCAATCTAAGAAGGTATATTTGGATCTCATTGAAGCCAGTGGTGACAAAGGAAATGGCCTCAGATTATAAGTAGAAAGAAGCTTTATGAGAAAGTTCTTTGTGATGTGTGAATTCACCTCACAGTATTACACCTTTCTTTTCATGGAGCAGTTGGCTAACACTGTTTTCCTGGAATCTGCAAAGGGATATTTGGGAATGCATTGAGGCCTATGGTGAAGAAGGAAGCAGCCTCAGATAAAAACTAGAGGAAACCTTTCTGAGAAACTGCTTTGTGACGTGTGATTTTAATTCACAGAGTTACACTGCTCTTCTGGATCACATTGCAGCCTATGATGACACAGGAAATATCCTCAGAGAGGAACTAGAAAGAAGCTTTCTGAGAAAAGTCTTTGTGATGTGTGAATTCATCTCAGAGTTACACTGTTCTTTTCAATGAGCAGTTTGCTAACAGTTTTCTTGGAATCTGCAATGGGATATTTGGGAGGGCAGGCATTGAAGCTTATGGTGTCAGGAAAATTTTCGTATAATAACTAGAAAGAAGTTTTCTCAGAAACCACTTTGTGATGTGATAATGCATCTCACAGAGTTACACAATATTTTCACGGAGCAGTTTGGCAGCACTGTTTTTGGGGAATCAGAACGGATACTTTGGATCACATTGAAGCTTTTGGTGATAAAGGAAATATCCTCAGTTAAAAACTAGAAAGACGCTTTCTGAGAAAGGTCTTCGTGATGTCAGAGTTCATCTCACAGAGTTACACCATTATTTTCATGGAGCAGTTCGTCAAAATTGTTTTTGTGGAATATGCAATGGGATATTTGGCTGCACATTGAGGCCTATAGTGACAAAGGAAATGTCCTCAGATAAAAACTAGAAAAAGATTCCTGAGAAACTGCTTTGTGATGTGTAAATTCATCTCACAGAATTACACCATTCTTTTCAATGAGCGGTTTGATAACACTGTTTTCATGGCATCTGCTATAGGATATTTGGCAGTGCATTGAAGCCTACGGTGATGAAGGAAATATCCACAGATAAAAGTCCAAAAGGAAGCTTTCTGTGAAACTTCTTAGCGATGGGTGAACTCATGTCACAGAGGTACAACATTCTTTTCATTGAAAAGTTAGCTAACACTTTTTTCGATTAATCTGCTATGGGATATTGGGGAGCCCATTGATTAATATGGCATAAAAGGAAATATACTCAGACAAAAACTAGAAAGAAGTTTTCTGAGAAATGTCTTTGTGATATGTGAATTCATCTCACAGAGTTACACCATTCTTTTCATGTAATAGTTTGGTAGCACTCTTTTTGGGGAATCTGAGAAGGAATATTTTGGGTCACATTGAAGCCTATGATGACAAAGGTAATATCCACAGATAATAACTGAAAAGAAAGTTTCTGAGAAATTACTTCATGATGTGTGAATTCATTTCACAGAGTTACGCTTTTGTTTTCATTGAGCAGTTTGATAACACTGTTTTTGTGAAATCTTCTGTAGGATATTTGTGAGAGCATTGAAGCCTATGGTGATAAAGGAAATATCCTTCGATGAAATCCAAAAAGAAGCTTTCTGAGAAACTGCTTTGCAATGTGTGAATTCAACTCACAGATTTACATTTTTCTTTTTATGCAGCAGTGTGCTTACACTATTTTCGTGAAATCTGCAAAGGGATATTTGCAAGCACATTGAGGCAAATGGTGAAAAAGGGAAGATCCTCAGATAAAAACTGGAAAGAAGCTTTCTGAGACAGTTCTTTGTGATGTGTCAATTCATTTCAGAGAGTTGCACCTATCTTTTTATGTAGCAGTTTGCTAATACTGTTTTTTCGAATCTGCATAGGGATATTTGTGAGTGCTTTGAGACCTATGGTGGAAAAGGAAATATCCTCACATAAAAACTAGAAAGAAGCTTTCTGACATACTACTTTGTGATGTGTATATTCATCTCACAGAGTTACACTGTTCTTTTCATTAAGTAGTTTGCTAACACTGTTTTCTTGGAATTTGCAATGAGATACTTAGGAGCACATTGAAACTTATGGTGATATAGGAAATATCCTCATATAAAAATTAGAAAGAAGCTCTCTGAGAAACCACTTTGTAATGTGTTAATTCATCTCACAGATTTACACGATCCTTTTCATGGATCAGTTTGGTAGCACTATTTTTGTGGAACCTGAGTAGGGATACTTTGGATCGCATTGGAGTCTTTGGTGACTGAGGAAATATACTCAGATAAAAACTAGAAAGAAGCTTTCTGAGAAAGTTCTTTTTGAAGTGTGAGTTCATTTTACTGAATTACGCCTTTCTTTTCATGGAGCAGTTTGCTAAAACTGCTTTCCTGGAATTTGCAAAGGGATATTTGGGAGCATCTTGAGACCTATGGTGATAAAAGAAACATCCTCAGATAAAAACTAGAAAGAAGCTTTATGAGAAACTGCTTTGTGATGGGTGAATTAATCTCACAGAGTTACACCCTTCTTTTCATTGAGAAATTTGGTAGCACTGTTTTTGTGGAATCTGCAAAGGGATATTTTGGAAGTCATAGAGGCTGGTGGTGAAAAAGGAAATATATTCAGTTAAAAACTGGGGAGAAGGTTTTTGAGAAACTGTTTTGTGATGTGTATATTCATCTCACAGAGGTAAACCATTTTGTTGATTGAGCAGTTTGGCATCACTGCTTTTGTGGTGTCTGAGAAGGGATATTTGGGAATGCACTGAGGCTGATGGTGGAAAAGTGAATATGCTGCACAGATAGGAAAGGAGAAAGGAGCCTTCTGAGAAATTTCTTTGTGATGGGTGAATTCATCTCCCAGAGGTAAAACATTCTTTTCATTAGCAGTTTGTTAACCTTGTTTTTGTGGAATCCACAAAGGGATATTCTAAGCACAGGGAAGCCTATGGTGAAAAAGGAAATATCCTCAGATAAAAACTAGAAAGAAGCTCTCTGAGAGACTCTTTTGTGATGGGTGAATTCATCACTCAGGGTTAAATACTTCTTTTCATTGAGCAGTTTGGTAACACTGTTTTTGTGGAATCTGTAATGGGATATTTGGGAGCACATAGAGTCCTAAGGTGAAAGAAAAAATTTCTCCAGGTAAAAACTGGAGAGAAGCTTTCAGAGAAAGTCCTTTGTGATTTTTGCCTTCATCTCATACAGCTAAACATTTCTCTTGAGGGAGCACTCTGGCATCACTGTTTTTATGGTGTCTGAGAAGTGATATTTGGGAGCACATTGAAACCTATGGTTTAAAAGGAAATATCCGTATATAAAAACTAGAAAGAAACTTTCTGAGAAACTCCTTTGTGATGTATGAATTCATCTCACTGAGTTACACTGTTCTTTTCATTGATCAGTTTGTTTACACTGTTTTCTTGGAATCTGCAATGGGATATTTCAGAGCACATTCAAGCTTATGGTGACAAATTAAATAATATCATATAAAAACCAGAAGGGATCTTTCTGAAAAACGACTTTGTTATGTGCTAACTCATGCCACAGAGTTACACGACTCTTTTCATGGAGCAGTTTACCAGCAGTGTTTCTTGGGAATCAGAGAAGGGATATTTTGGATCGCATTGAATCCTATGGTGACAAAGGAAGTATCCTCATATAAAAACTGGAAAGAAGATCTTTGAGAAACCGCATTGTGATGTGTCAGTTCGTCTCACAGAGTTACAACTTTGCTTTCTGGAACACTTCGCTAACACTGTTTTCGTGGGATCTGCAAAGGGATATTTGGGAGCTCATTGAGGCCTATAGTGAATAAGGAAATATCCTCAGATAAAAACTAGAAAGAAGCTTTCTGAGAAACTGCTTTGTGATGTGTAAATTCATCTCACAGAGTTACACCATTCTTTTCATGGATCAGTTTGGTAGCACTGTTTTTTGGGAATCTGAGAAGGGATATTTTGGATTGCATTGAAGCCTTTGGTGACAAAGGAATTATCCTCAGATAAAAACTAGAAAGAAGCTTTCTGAGAAACTTCTTTTTGATGCATGAATTCACGTCACAAGGTTCCACCTTTCTTTTCAGGGAGCAGAGTGCTAACAATGTTTTTGTGGAATATACAAAGGGATATTTGGGAGCGTATTGAGGCCTATGATGAAATAGGAAATATCCCCAGAAAAAAAAAGAGAAAGTAGTTTTCTGGAAACTGGTTTATCATGCGTTAATTCACCTCACAGAATTACTCAATTCCTTTCATGGATCAGTTTGGTAGCACTGATATTCATTAATCTGAGAAGCAATATTTTAGATCACATAGAAGACTATGTTAACAAAGGAAATATCCTCAGATCAAAACTAGAAAGAGGCTTTCTGAGAAAGTTCTTTGTGATATGTAAATTCATCTCACGGATTTACAACTTTCTTTTCATGGAGTATCTTGCTAACATTGTTTTCATGGAATCCGCAAAGGGATATTTGTGAGTGTATCGAGGCCTTTAGTGAAAATGGAAATATCCTCAGATAAAAACTAGAAAGAAGCTTTCTGAGAAACTGCTTTTTGATGTGTGAATTCATCTCAGAGTTACACTGTTGTTTTCATTGAGCAGTTTGCTAACACTGCTTTCTTAGAACCTGCAATAGAATATTTCGGAGCACATTGTAGCTTATTATGACCTTTTCATCAAGCAGTTTACTAACACTGTTTTCTTGGAATCTGCAATAGGATATTTTGGAGCACCTAGAAGCTTATGGTGACAAAGGAAATGTTCTCATGTAAAAACTAGAAAGAAGCATTCTGAGATAGAACTTTGTAATGTGCTAATTCATCTCACAGTGTTACATGATTTTTTACATGGAGCCATTTGGTAGCACATTTTTTTAGGTATCTGAGAAGGGATATTTTGGATCACATCCAATCCTACAGTTACTAATGAAATATTCTCAGATAAAACAAGAAAGGAGCTGTCTGAGAAAGTTCTTTGTGATGTGTAATTTCATCTCACAGAGTTACAACTTTCTTTCTTTGGAGCAGTTTGCTAACAGTATTTTCGTGAAATCTGCAAAGGGATATTTGGGAGCACATGGAGGCCAATGGTTAAAAGGAAATATCCTCAGATAAAAACTAGAAAGAAGCTTTCTGACAAACTGCTTTGTGATGTGTGAATTCATTTCACAGAGTTACACTGTTCTTTTCATTGAGCAGTTTGCTACCTCTGTTTTCTTGAAATCTGCAATGGGATATTTCGGAGTGCATTGAAGCTTATTTTGATAAAGGGAATATTTTCAGACAAAAACTAGAAAGAAAGTTTCTGAGAAACAACTTTGTGATGTGTGAGTTCATCTCACAGAGTCACACCACTGTTTGCATGGAGAAGTTTTGTAGCAATGTTTTTGGGAAATCTGAAAAGGGATATTTTGAATCACCTTGAAGCCTATGGTGACAAAGGAAATATCTTCAGACAAAAACTAGAAAGAAACTTTCTAAGAAACATGTTTGTGATGTGTAAATTCCTCTCACCGAGGTACACCATTCTTTTCATGTAGCAGTTTGCTAACTCTGTTTTCCTGGAATCTGCAAAGAGATATTTGGGAACACATTGAGACTATGGTGAAAAAGTAAATATCCTCAGATAAAAACTAAAAAGAAGCTTTTTGAGAAAATGCTTTGTGATTTGTGAATTCATCTCACAGAGTTATACAATACTTTTAATGGAGCAGATTGGTAGCACTGTTTTTGGGGAATCTCTGAAGTGATATTTTACATCACATTGAAGCCTATGGAGACAAAGGTAATATCTTCAGATAAAAACTAGAAAGAAGCTTCCTGAGAAATTGCTTTGTGATTTGTGAATTCATCTCACAGAGTTATAGCTTTCTTTTCAATGAGCAGTTTGGTAGCACTGTTTTTGGTTAATCTGAGAAGGGATATTTTGCATCACTTTGAAGCCTATGGTGTCAAAGGAAATACCCTCAGATAAAAACTAGAAAGAAATTTTCTGAGAAACTTCTTTGTGATGTGTGAATTCATCTCATAGACTTACACATTTCTTTTCATTGAGCATTTGGTTAACAGTGCTTTTGTGGAATCAGCAAAGGGATATATGATAGCACATTGAGGCCTATTGTGAAAAAGGCAATATCCTCAGATAAAAACTATAAAGAAGCTTTCCTAGAAACTGCTTTGTGATGTGTGAATTCAGCTCACAGTGTTACACTGGTCTTTTCATTGACCTGCTTGCTAACACTGTTTTATTGGAATCTGCAATGGGATAATTTGCAGTGTATTGGAATTTATGGTGACAAATGAAATATTCTTAGAAAAATACTAGAAAGATGCTTCCTGGGAAACTGCTTTGTGATGGGTAAATTCATCTCACAGAGTTACACCTTTCTTTTCTTTGAGCAGTTTGGCAACACTGTTTTTATGAAATGTGCAAAGGGATATTCGGGATGACATACAGTCCAATGGTGAAAAAGGAAATATCTTCAGGTAAAAACTTGAGAGAAGCTTTGTGAGAAACTCCTTTGGGAAGTGTACATTCATCTCATAAAGGTAAACTTTTCTGTTGAAGGAGCACTTTGGCATCATTGTTTTCATGGTGTCTGAGAAGGGATATTTGGGAACCCATTGAAGCCTATAGTGGAAAAGGAAATATCTTCATATAAAAACTAGAAAGAAGCCTTGTGAGAAACCGCTTTGTTATGTGTTAATTCATCTCACAGAGTTACACGATTGTTTCCATGGAACAGTTTGGTAGCAGTGTTTTCGGGGAATCTGAGAAGGGATATTTTTGATCACATTGAAGTCTATAGTGACAAAGGAAATATCCTTAGATAAAAACTAGACAGAAGCTGTTTGAGAAACTTCTTTGTGATGTCTCACAATGTTTCACCTTTTTTTTCGTGGAGCAGTTTGCTAACAATGTTTTCGTGGAATCTGCAAAGGGATATTTGGGACAACATTGAAACCTGTGGTGAAAAAGGAAATATCCTCAGATAAAAACCAGACAGAAGCTCTCTGAGAAACTGCCTTGTGATGTGTGAATTCATCTCACAGACTTGCATTGTTCTTTTCATTGAGCAGTTTTTTAACAATGTTTTCAAGTAATTTACAATAGGATGTTTTGGAGCACATTGAAGCCTCTGTTGACAAAGGAAATATCCTCAGATAAAAACTAGAAAGAAGCTTTCTGAGAAACCCCTTTGATTAGTGATTTGTGAATTCATCTCACAGAATTAGAGGTTTCTTTTCATGGAGCAATTTGCTAGCACTGTTTTTATGGAATCTGCAATGGGATGTTCTGGAGCTCCTAGTGGTCTATGGTGAAAGGGGAAATAACTTCAGATAAAAACTGAAGAGAAACTTTTCCAGAAACGGTTTTGTTATGTCTGTATTCATCTGAAGGGGTTTAACTTTTTCTTTGATGAAACACTTCAGAATCACTGTTTTTGTGGTATCTGAAACAAGATATTTGGGAGCACAGTGAAGCCTATGGTTATAAAGGAAATATCCTCAGTTTTGAACTAGAAAGAAACTTTCTAAGAAACTGCTTTGTTATGCATGAATTCACCTCACATAGTTTCAATTTTGTTTTCATTGGGCAGTTTGGTAACATTGAATTTGTGGAATCTGCAAAGGGTTATTCGGGAGCACATAGAGTCCAATGGCAAAAAGAAAATATCTTCAGGTAAAAACTGGGGAGAAACTTTCTGAGAAACTTTTTTGTAATGTGTGCATTCATCTCACAGAGTTAAATATTTCTGTTGAGAGAGCACTTTGGCATCACAGTTTTGCTGGTGTCTGAGAAGGGATATTTGGGAGCACATTAAAGCCTATGGTGGAAAAGGAAATATCCTCATGTAAAAACTAGAAAGAAGTTTTTTGAGAAACCGCTTTGTGATGTGTTAAGTCATCTCACAGAGTCACATGATTCTTTCCATGGAGCAGTTTGGTAGCACGGTTTTTGGGGAATTTGAGAAAGGATATTTTGGATTGCATTGAAGCCTATAGTGGCATAGGAAATATCCTTAGATAAAAAATAGAAAGAAGTGGTCTGATTAAGTTCTTTGTGATGTGTGAATTCATCTCACAGAGTTACACCTATCTTTTCATTTAGCAGTTTTCTAACATTGTTTTCGTGGAATCTGCAAAGGGATATTTGGGACAACTTTGAAGCCTGTGGTGAAAAAGGAAATATCCTCAGATAAAAACCAGACAGAAGCTCTCTGAGAAACTGCTTTGTGATGTTTGAATTCATCTCACAGATATACACTATCCTTTTCATTGAGCAGTTTTTTAACAATGTCTTCATGTAATTCACAATAGGATATTTTGGAGGACATTGAAGCCTATGGTGACAAAGGAAATATCATCAGATAAAAACTAGAAAGAAACTTTCTGAGATACCACTTTGTGATTTGTGAATTCATCTCACAGAGTTAGGGGTTTCTTTTCATGGAGCTGTTCGCTAGCACTGCCTTCTGGCAATCTGCAATGGGATATTTTGGAGCACATAGAAGCTTAAGGTGATATATTAAATATCCTCATAGAAAAAGTAGAAAGATGCTTTCTGAGAAACGGCTCATTGATGTGTTAATTCATCTCACAGAGTTATATAATTCTTTTCATGGATCAGTTTCTTAGCACTGTTTTCGGGGAATCTGAGAAGGGATATTTTGGATCACATTGAAGCCTAAGATGACACAGGAAATATTCTCAGATCAAAACGAGAAAGAAACTCTCTAAAAAAGTTCTTTGTGATGTGTGAATTCATCTCAGGGAGTTACACTGTCCTTTTTGTGGAGTCATTTGCTAACACTTTTTTTTTTTTTTTTTTTTGAGACGGAGTCTGGCTCTGTCGCCCAGGCTGGAGTGCGGTGGCCGGATCTCAGCTCACTGCAAGCTCCACCTCCCAGGTTTACACCATTCTCCTGCCTCCGCCTCCCGAGTAGCTGGGACTATAGGCACCCGCCACCTCGCCCGGCTAGTTTTTTTGTATTTTTTTTTAGTAGAGACGGGGTTTCACAGTGTTAGCCAGGATGGTCTCGATCTCCTGACCTCGTGATCCGCCCGTCTCGGCCTCCCAAAGTGCTGGGATTACAGGCTTGAGCCACCGCGCCTGGCCGCTAACAATGTTTTTGTGTTATCTGCAAAGGGATATTTGGGAGCACCTTGAGACCTATGGTGATAAATAAAATAATCTCAGATTAAAAACAGAAAGAAATTTCTTGATAAACTGCTTTGTGATGTGTGAATTCATGTCACAGAGTTACACTGTTGTTTGTTTTCGTTGAGAAGCTTGCTAACACTGCTTTCTTGGAATCTGCTATGGGATACTTTGGAGCACCTTGAAGCTTATGGTGACAAATGAAACATCCTCATATAAAAACTAGAAAGAAGCATTCTGAGAAACTGCTTTGTGGTGTGTGAATTAATCTCACAGAGTTACACTGTTCTTTTCATTTTACTGTTTGCTAACACTGTTTTCGAGGAATCTGCAATAGGATATTTGGGAGGGCATTGAATCCTATGGTGAAAAAGGAAACATCCTCAATTAAAAACCAAAAAGAAGCTGTCCATGAAACTTCTTTGTTATGTTTGACTTCATCTCACAGTGTTACACTGTTCTTTTCATTTAGCAGTTTGGTAACACTGTTTTCTTGGAATCTGCAATGGGATATGTTGGAGTGCACAGAAGCTTATGGTGATAAAGGAAATATTCTCATATAAAATGTAGAAAGAAGCTTTCTGAGAAAGTGCTTTGTGATGTGTTAATTTATCTCAAAGAGTTACATGATTCTTTTCATGTAGCAGTTTGGTTGCACTGTTTTTGGAGAATCTGAGAGGGATATTTGGGATCACATTGAGATAAATTCCCGCATAATAAAGAAGTTTCTTGGAAAGTTTCTTTCTGGTTTTTCTCTGAGGATATTTCCTTTGTTACCCTAGACTTCAATACAATCCAAAATATGCCTTCTCAGATTCCCCAAAAACAGTGCTAACACACTGCTGCATGATTGGAATAGTGCAAATCAGTGAGATGAATTCACACATCACAAAGCTGTTTTTCATACAGCTTCTTTCCAGTTTTTATCTGAGGATATTTCCTTTTTCATCATTTGCCTGAAGATGCTAGCAAAAATCCCATGGCAGATTCCACTAAGAAGTGTTAGCAAACTTCTCAATTAAAAGAATGGTGTCACTCTGTGAGATGAATTCACACATCACAAAGAGGTTTCTTTGAAAGTTTCTTTCTAGATTTTATCTGAGGATATTTCCTTTGTTACCATAGGCTTCAATAAGATACAAAATATCCCTTCTCAGATTCCCTAAAAACAGTGCTACCAAAGTGCTCCATGAAAAGAGAGGTGTAACACTGTGAAATGAACTCACAAATCACAAAGCAGATAATCAGAAAGTTTTTGTCTGAGGATATTTCCTTTTTCACCATTTGCCTCAAGGCTCTAGTGAATATCCCTTTGCAGATTCCACGAAAACAGTTTTAGCAAATGGCTCCATGAAAAAAAAAAGGTGTAAATCTGTGAGATTAATTCACAGATCACAAAGCGTTATCTCAGAAAGGTTCTTTTTGGTTTATGTCTGAGGGTATTTCTTTGTCACCATAAGCTTCAATGTGCTCTGAAATATCCTTTCATTGAGCAGTTTACTTACTCTGTATTCCTGGAATCAGCAACGGGTTAATTTGGAGCACATTTAAGCCTATGGTGACAAAGGAAATATCCTCAGACAAAAACTAGAAAGAAGCTTTCTGAGAAACTGCTTTGTGATTTGTGAATTTATCTCACAGAGTTACACAGTTCTTTTCATGGAGCAGTTTTGTAGCACTGTTTTTTGGGAATTTGAGAAGGGATATTTTGCACAGCTTTGATGCCTGTGGTGACAAAGGAAATATCCTCAGATAAAATCTATAAAGAAGCTTTCTGAGGAACTTATTTGTGACGTGTGAAATCACTTCACAGTGCTACACCTTTCTTTTCATGGAGAAGTTTGGTTGCACTCTTTCTGGGGAATCTGAGAAGGGATATTTTGCATTGCCTTGACGTCTATGGTAACAAAGGAAACATCCTCAGATAAGTAATAGAAAGAAGTTTTCTGAGAAAGTGCTTTGTGATGTGTGAATTCATCTTACAAAGTTACACCATTATTTTCATTGATCAGATTGATAACACTGCTTTTGTGGAATCTGCAAAGCGATATATGGGAGTCCATTGAAGCCTATGGTGACAATGAAAATATCCTGAGATAAAACCCAAAAAGAAGCTTTCTGATAAGCTGCTTTGTGATGTGTGGATTCATATTACAGATTTACACTGTTCTTTGATCAGTTTTCTCACACTGTATTCTTGGAATCTACAATGGGATATATTGGAGAACATTGAATCTTATGGTGACAAAGGAAATATCCTCAGACAAAAATTCTGAAGAAACTTTCTGAGAAACTGCCTTGTGATCTGTGAATTCATCGCACAGAGTTACACAATTCTTTTCATGGAGCAGTTTGGTAGAACTGTTTTTGGGAAATCTGAGAATTGATATTTTGAATGTCATTGAAGCTTAGGGTGACAAAGGAAATATCCTCAGATAAAAACTAGAAGGAAGCTTTCTGAGAAACTTCTTTGTGATGTATGAATTCATCTCAGAGAGTTACACCTTTCTTTTCATGGAGGAGTTTGCTAACACTGTTTTCGTGGACTCTACAAAGGGATATTTAGGAGCACTTTGAGGCCTATGATGATAAAGAAAAAATATCCTCATAAAAAAATAGAAAGAAGCTTTCTGAAAAACTGCTTTGTGATGTGTGAATTCATCTCACAGAATTACACTCTTCCTTCCAATGAGCAGTTTAATGACACTGTTTTCTTGGAATCTGCAATGGGATATTTCGGAGCACATTGAATCTTATGGTGACAGATGAGATATCTTCATATAAAAATTGGAAAGAAGCTTTCTAAGAAACCATTTTGTGATGTCCTACTGCATCTCGCAGAGTTACAGGATTCTTTTCATGGATCAGTTTGGTTGCACTCTTTTGGTGGAATCTGAGACGGGATATTTTGGATCACATTGAAGAATATGGTGACAAAGGAAATGTCCTCAAATAAAAATTAGAAAGAAGACTTCTGAGAAACTTCTTCATGAGGTGTGAATTCATCTCACAGAGTTACACTCTTCTTTTCATTGAGCAGTTTTCTAACACTATTTTCTTGAAATCTGCAATGGAATGCTTCAGAGTACATTGAAGCTTATGGTGACAAAGGAAATATCCTCATATAAACATTAGAAAGAAGCTTTCTGAGAAACTGTTTTGTGTTGCATTAATTCACCTCACAGAGTTACATGATTTTTTCATGGATCAGTTTGATAGAACTGTTTTTGGGGAATCTGAGAAGGGATATTTTGAAATGCATTGAAGCCCATCGTGAAAAAGGAAATATCCTCAGTTAAAAGCTAGAAAGAAGCTTTCTGAGTAACTACTATGTGATGTGAGAATTCATCTCACAGATTTACATGATTCTTTTCTTGGAACAGTTTGCTAACACTGTTTTCATGGAATCCAAAATACGATATTTGGGATCATGTTAAAGCCTATATTGACAAAGGAAATATCCTCAGACAAAAAACAAAAGAATCTTTCTGAGAAACAGCTTTGTGTTGTGTGAATTCAACTCACAGATTTACACTTTTCTTTTCATGGAGCACTTTGCTAACACTATTTTCATGGGATCTACAAAGGGATATTTGGGAGTGCATTGAGGCTGAGGGTGAAAAAGGAAATATCTTCAGATAAAAACTAGAAAGAAGCTTTCTGAGAAACTGCTTTGGGATATGTGAATTCATCTCACCGAATTACACCACGAGTTTCATGGAGTAGTTTACTAATACTGTTTTCTTGGAATCTGCAATAAGATATTTCGGAGTGCATTGAAGTCTATGGTGACATACGAAATATCCTCAGACAAAAACTCAAAAGAAACTTTTTTTTGTGAAACTGCTTTGTAACGTGTCAATTCTTCTTCCAGAGTTACATCTTTCTTTTCATGGAGCAGTTTGCTGACACTGTTTTCGTTTAGTCTGCAAAGGGATATTTTGGTGTGCATTGAGGCTTATAGTGAAAAAGGAAATATCAACAGATAAAAAACAGAAAGAAGGTTTCTGAGAAACTGCTTTGTGATGTGTGAATTCATATCACAAAGTTACACTGTTCTTTTCATTGAGCAGTTTGCAAACACTGTTTTCTTGGAACCTGCAATGGGATCTTTTGGAGCATTTTGAAGCTTTTTGTGACAAAGGAAATATCCTCATATAAAAAATAGAAAGAAGCTTTCTGAGAAACTGTTTTGTGTTGTTTTAATACACCTCACAGTGTCACAGCATTTCTTTCCTGAAACAGTTTGGTAACACTGTTTTTGCGGAATCTGAGGGGGAATACATTTGATCACATTGAAGCCTGTGGTGACAAAGGAAATATTCTCAGATATAAACTAGAAAGAAGCTGTCTGTGAAACTTCTTTTTAATACTTGAATTCATCTGACAGTTTTACACCTTTCTCTTCATAGAGCAGTTTGCTAGCACTGTTTTCATGGAATTTGCAAAGGGATATTTGGGAGCGCATTGAGGCATACAGTGAAAAAGGAAATATCCTGATAAAATCTAGAAAGAAGCTCCTGAGAAACTGCTTTGTGATGTGTGAATTCATCTTACAGAGATACACCTTCTTTTCATGGAGCAGTTTGGTAGCACTGCATTTGGAGAATCTGAGAAGGGATATTTTGGATGACATTGAAGGCTGTATTGACAAAGGAAATATTATCACATAAAAACTAGAAAGAAGCTTTCTGAGAAACTTCTTCATGGTGTGTAAATTCATCTTACAGAGTTACACCTTTCTTTTCATGGAGAAGTTTGCTAACACTGTTTTCATGGAATCTGTAAAGTGATATTTGGGAGTGCATTGAAGTCTATGGTGACAAAAGAATTATCCTCAGATAAAAACCAAAAATAAGCTTTCTGAGAAACTGCTTTGTGATGTGTGATTTCATCTCACAGATTTACACCGTTATTTACATTGAGAATCTTGCTAACACATTGCTCATTTTATCTGCAACGGGATATTCAGGCACACATTCAGGAATGTAGTGAAAAGGACATATCCTCAGATGAAAACCAGAAACAAGCTGTCAGAGAAAGTTGTTTGTGTCGTGTGAATTCATTTCACAGAGCTACAGCTATCTTTTCATAGAGAAATTTGTTAACACTGTTTTTTTTGAAACTCCAAAGGGATATTTGGGAGCACATTGAGGCCTATCTTGAAAACGGAAGTGTCCACAGATGAAAAGTAGAGAGAAGCTTTCTGAGAAACTTATTTGTGATGTGTGAATTCATCTCACAGTGTTACACTATTCTGGATATTGAGCAGTATGATAAGACTGTTTTTGTGGAATCTACAATAGGATACTTGGGAGGGCTTTGAAGCCTATGGTGACAAAGGAAATATCCTCTGATAAAAATCGAAAAACACTTTCTGAGACATTATTTTGTGAGGTATGAATTCAACTCATCTTACAGTTACATGATTCCTTCATGGAGCAGCTTGGTAGCACTTTTTTGGGGGAATCTGAGAAGGGATATTTTGGATTGCATTGAAGCCTTGGTTGACAAAGGAAATATCCTCATATAAAAACTTGAAATAAGCTTTCTGAGAAACCGATTTGTGATGTATTAATTCATCTCACAGAGATACACCATTCTTTTCATGGATCAGATTGGTAGCACTTTTTTTGGGGAATCTCAGAAGAGATATTTTGTATCGCATTGAAGCCTAATATGACAAAGGAAATATCCTCAGATGAAAACTAGAAAGAAGCTTTCTGAGAAATTTCCTTGTGTTGAGTGAATTTATCTCTCAGAGTTACACCTTCTTTTCATGGAGCAGTTTGCTAATGCTGTTTTTGTGTAATGTGCAAAGGGATATTTGGGAGTGCCTTGAGGCCACTAGTGAAAAACAAAATATCCTCAGATTGGGCCGGGCGCGGTGGCTCAAGCCTGTAATCCCAGCACTTTGGGAGGCCGAGACGGGTGGATCACGAGGTCAGGAGATTGAGACCATCCTGGCTAACACGGTGAAACCCCGTCTCTACTAAAAAATACAAAAAATTAGCCGGGCGAGATGACGGGCACCTGTAGTCCCAGCTACTCAGGAGGCTGAGGCAGGAGAATGGTGTAAACCCGGGAGGCAGAGCTTGCAGTGAGCCGAGATCGTGCCACTGCACTCCAGCCTGGGCGACAGAGCCAGACTCCGTCTCAAAAAAAAAAAGAAAGAAAGAAATATCCTCAGATTAAAACGAGAAAGAATCATTCTGAGAAACTACTTTGTTATGTGTTACTTCATCTCATAGAGCTACACGATTCTTTTGATGTATCATTTGGTAGCACTGTTTTTGGGGAATCTGAGAAAGGATATTTTGGAGCGCATTGAAGTCTATGGTAAAAAAGGTAATATCCTCAGATAAAAATGAGAAAGAAGCTTTCTGATAA
This sequence comes from Pygathrix nemaeus, assembly GCA_004024825.1. Lineage (NCBI taxonomy): Eukaryota > Metazoa > Chordata > Mammalia > Primates > Cercopithecidae > Pygathrix > Pygathrix nemaeus. Next base: position 74,227 of record PVHW010002601.1, read on the forward strand.
AGTTCTTTGTGATGTTTGAATTCATGTCACAGAGTTACACATACCTTTTCCTGAATCAGTTTCCTAACATTGTTTTCATGGAATCTGCAAAGGAATATTTGGGAGCACTTTGAGGCCTATAGTGAAAAAGGAAATATCCACAGAAAAAAACGAGAAAGAAGCTTTCTGAGAAACTGCTTTTTTTATGTGTGAATTCATCTCACAGAGTTACACAGTCCTTTTCATTGAGCAGATTAATAACACTGTTTTTGTGGAATCTGCAATAGGATATTTGTCAGTGCATTGAAGCCTATGGTGACAAGGGAAGTATTCTCTGATGAAAACCAAAAAGACGTTTTCTGAGAAACTGCCTTGTGATGTGTGAATTCATCTCACAGAGTTACACTGTTCCCTTAATTGAGCAGTATGCTAACACTGTTTCCTTGGAATCTGTAAAGGGACATTTCAGAGTGCATTAAAGCTTATTGTGATAAAGCAAATATCCTCAAACAAAAACTGGAAAGAAGCTCTCTGAGAAACCACTTTGTGGCGTGTTAATTCATCTCACAGAGTTACATGATTCTTTTCATGGAACAGTTTGGTAGCACTGTTTTGGGGGAAACTGAGAAAGGATATTTTGGATCATATTGAAGCCTATGTTGAAAAGGAAACATCCACAGATAAATCCAGAAAGAAGCTTTCTGAGAAAGTTCATTAGATGGATGAATTTATCTCACAAAGTTAAGTTTCTTTCCATGGAGCAGTTTGCTAAAACTATTTTTTGTAATCTTCAAGGGGATATATGGGAGCGCATTGAGGCGTATGGTGAAAAACTAAATATCCTCAGATAAAAACCAAAAAGAAGCGTTCTGAGAAGCTACTTTGTGATGTGTGAATTCATCTCCTAGAGTTACACTGTTCTTTTCATTGAGCAGTTTGCTAACACTGTTTTCTTGGAATCTGCAATGGTATATTTCAGAGCAAAAGGAGGCCTATGTTGAAAAAGGAATTATCCTCAGATAAAAACTAGAAAGAAGCTTTCTGAGAAACTGCTTTGTGATGTGTGAATTCATCTCGTGGAGTTACACTGTACTTTCCACTCAGCAGTTTGCTAACACTGTTTCCTTCGAATCTGCAGTGGGATTCATCAGAGCACTTTGAAGATTGTGGTGACAAAGGAAATATCCTCAGATAAAAACCAAAAATAAACTTTTTGACAAACTGGTCTGTTTTATGTTAATTCATCTCACAGTATTACACCGTTCTTTTCATTGAGAAGTTCGTTAACACTTTTCTTGTTTAATCTGCAGTGGGATATTCGGGCACACATTCAGGAATAGAGTGAAAAGGAAATATCCTCAGATAAAAGCTAGAAAGAAGTTTTCTGAGAAACAGCTTGGTGATGTGTGAATTAATTTCACAGAGTCAGACAATTGTTTTCATGGAACAGTTTGGTAGCACTGTTTTTGGGGAATCTGAGAAGGGATATGTTGAATTGCCTTGAAGCCTATGGTGACAAAGGAAATATTCTCAGACAGAAACTAGAAAGAAGCTTTCTGAGAAAGGTCTTTGTGTTGTGTGAATTCGTCTCACAGAGTTACACACTTCTTTTCATGTAGCAGTTTTCTAACACTGTTTATGTGGAAACTGCAAAGGAATATTTGTGAACTCATTGAGGCCTATAGTGAAAAAGGAAATATCCTCAGATAAAAATGAGAAAAAAGCATTCTGAGAAACTGCTTTGTGATGTGTTATTTCATCTCACAGAGTTGCACAATTATTTTTGTGGATCATTGGTAACACTGTTTTTGGGGAATCAGAGAAGGCATATTTTGGATCGCATTGAAGCTGTGTTGACAAAGGAAATACCCTCAGGAAAAAAACTAGAAAGTTTTCTGAGAAAGTAGTTTGTGATGTGTGAATTCATCTCACACAGTTACAAGGTTCTTTTCATTGAACAGTTTGATAACACTCTTTTTGTGGAATCTGCAATAGGATATTTGGGAGCGCATTAAAGCCTATGGTGACATAGGTAATATCCTCAGATAAAAACTAGAAAGGAGCTCTCTGAGAAAGTTCCTTGTGATGTGTCAATTCCTCTCTCAGAGTTACACCTTTATTTTCCTGGAGCAGCTTGCTAACACCCTCTTCATGGAAACTGCAAAGGGATATTTGGGAGCGCATTTAGGCATATAGAGAAATGTTAAATATCGTGAGATAAGAAATAGAAAGAAGCTTTCTGAGAAACTGCTTTGTGATATGTCAATACATCTCACAGAATTACACTGTTGTGTTCATTGAGCAGTTTGCAAACCCTATTTTCTTGGTATCTGCAATGGTATATTTTGGAGCACCTTGAAGCTTATGATGACAAATGAAGTATCCTCATATAAAAACCGGAAAGAAGCATTCTGTGAAACCGCTTTTTGATGTTCTAATTCATCTCACAGAGTTCACGATTCTTTTCATCAAGCAGTTTGGTAGCACTGTTTTTGGGGAATCGTGAAGGGATATTTTGGATTGCTTTGAAATCTATGGTAACTAAGGAAATATCCTCAGATAAAAATTAGAAAGAAATTTTCTTAGAAACTTATTTGTGAAGTGTGAATTCATCTCACAGAGTTACTTCGTAGTTTACATTTAGAAGTTTGGTAACACTATTTTCGTAGAATCTGCAATGGGGTATTCCAGAGCACGTTGAGTCCTATGGTGAAAAAGGAAATATCCTCAGATAAGAACTAGAAAGAAGCTTTCTCAGAAAATCCTTTGTAATGTGTGAATTCATCTTACAGATTTACACTATTCTTTTCATTTAATAGTTTGCCAACACTCTTTTATTGGTATCTGCAATGGGATATTTCAGAGTGCATTCATGCTTATGGTGACAAATTAAATAATACCATATTAAAACTAGAAAGAAGATTTCTGAGAAACCGATTTGTGATGTGTTAATTCATCTCACGGAGTTACATGATTCTTTTCATAGAGCAGTTTGGTATCACTGCTTTGGGGATCTGAGAAGGGATACTTTGGATTGCATTGAACCATATGGTGACAAAGGAATTATCCTCAGATAAAACTAGAAAGAAGTTTTCTGAGAAAATGCTTCGTGATGTGTGACTTCTTCTCACAGAGTTACACCATTCTTTTATGGAGCTGTTTGCCAGCACTTCTTCTGCCATCTGAGAAGGTGTATTTTTGATTGCTTTGAAACCTAGGGTGTTACACTGTTCTTTTCATTGAGTAGTGTGCTAACCCTGGTTTCTTGGAATCTGCAATGGAATATTTTGGAGTGCATTGAAACTTACGGTGACAAAGAAAATATCCTCATATAAAAACCAGAAAGAAGCATTCGGAGAAACCACTTTTTGATGTGTTAATTCAACTCACAGAGTTCATGATTCTTTTCCTCGAGCAGTTTGGTAGCACTATTTTTGGGGAATCGTGAAGGGATATTTTGGTTTGCATTGAATTCTATGGTGACTAAGGAAATATCCTCAGATAAAACTAGAAAGAAACTTTCTGAGAAACTTCCTTGTGATGTGTGATTTCCTCTCACAGAGTTACACTGTAGTTTTCATTGAGAAGCTTGCTCACACTTTTTTTGTTGAATCTGCAACGGGATGTTCTGGAGTGCATTGAGGCCTATGGTGAAAAGGGAAATATCCTCAGATAAAAACTAGAAAGAAGTTTTCTGGGAAACTGCCTTGTGATGTGTGAATTCATCTCACAAAGTTACACCATTCTTTTCATTTAGCAGTTTAATAACACTGCAATAGGATATTTTGGATTGCATTGAAGTCTATGGTAAATATCTGAGGATATTTCCTCAGTTATAGACTAGAAAGAAGCTTTCTGAGAAAGTTCTTTGTGATGTGTGATTTCATCTCACAGAGTCACACCATTTTTAGGCACAGTTTGCTAACACTGTTTTTGAGGAAACTGCAAAGGGTTATTTGGGAGCACATTGATTCATTTAGAGAAAAAGGAAGCATCCTCTGATAAAAATCAAAAGGAAGCTTTCTGAGTATCCGCTTTGGGATGTGTTAATTCATTTCACGGAGTTACATCGACCTTTTCATTGAGAAGTTTGAAAACCCTTTTTTCGTTTAATCTGCAATGGGATATTCGGGCACACATTGAGGAATATGATGTAAAAGGAAATATCCTCAGATAAAAACTAGACAGAAGCTTTCTGAGAGAGTTCTTTGTGATGTCTGAGTTCATCTCACACAGTTAAACTTTTCTTTTCATTGAACAGTTTCTAACACTTTTTTCATGGAACCTGCAAAGGGATATTTGGGAGTGCATTGAGGCCTATGGTAAAAAAGGAAATACCCTCAGATAAAAACTAGAAAGAAATTTTCTGAGAAAATTCTTTGTGATGCATGAATTCGTCTCAAAAAGTTGCACCTTTCTTTTCATGAAGCAGTTTGCTAACACTGTTTTCATGGAATCTGCAATGGGATATTCTGGAGTGCATTGAGGTCTACAGTGAAAAAGTAAATAACACCGTGTAAAAACTAGAAGGAAGCTTTGTGAAGAACGGCTTTGTGATGTGTCAATTCATCTTACAGAGTTACATCATTCTTTTCATTGAGTCGTTTGATAACTGTTTTCGTGGAATCTGTAATAGGGTATTTAGGAGTGCATTGAAGCCTATATTGACAAACAATATATCCTCAGATAAAAACCTAAAAGAAGCTTTCAGTGAAACTGCCTTTTGATGTGTGAATTCATCTCACTGAGTAACACCGTTCTTTTCATTGAGAAGTTTGCTAACACTTTTTTCATTTAATCTGCAATGGGATATTCAGGAGTGCATTGAGGAATATGGTGAAAAAGAATATATCCTCAGATAAAACTAGAAAGAAGCTTTCTGAGAAATAGCTTTGTGATGTGTGAATTCATCTCACAGAGTTGCATGGTTCTTTCCCTTGAGCAGTTTGCTTATACTGTTTTCTTGGAATCTGCAATCTGATATTTCTGAGTGGATTGAAGCTTATGATGACAAAGTAAATGTCTTCATATAAAAACTAAAATGAAACTTTCTGAGAAGATGCATTCTGATGTGTTAATTCATCTCACAAATTTACACGAACCTTTTCATGGAGCAGTTTGGTAGCACTGTTTTTGGTGCATCTGAGAAGAGATATTTTGGATTGCATTGAAACCTATGGTGACAAAGGAAATATCCTCAGATAAAAATTAGAAAGACACTTTCTGAGAAAGTCCTTTGTGATGTGTGAATTCATCTCACAGAGTTACACCTTTCTTTTCATGGAGCAGTTTAAAACACTGTTTTTGTGGAATCTGCAAAGGGATATTTCTGAGTACTCTGAGGCCTATGGTGAATAAGGAAATATCCTCAGATAAAAACTAGAAAGAAGCTTTCTGAGAAACTGCTTTATGATGTGTGAATTCATCTCACAGAGTTACACTGTTCTTTGATTTACCACTTTGTTAACACTATTTTCCTGGATTCTGCAACGGGATATTTCCAAGCATATTGAACCTTGTGGTGACAAAGAAAATATCCTCATATAGAAACTAGAAAGAAGCATATTGAGAAACTGCTTTTTGATTTGTTAATTCAGCTCACAGTGATACATGATATCTTTGATGGATCAGTTTGGTAGCACTGTTTCTTCGGGAATCAAAGAAGGGATATTTTTGATCACACTGAAGCCTACAGTGACAAAGGAAATATCCTCAGATAAAAACTAGAAAGAAGATTTCTGAGAAAGTTTTTTGTGATGTGTGAGTTCATCTCACAGAGTTACAACTTTCTTTTCATGGAGGAGTTTGCTAATAATATTTCCGTGGAATCTGCAGTGGGATATTTGGGAGCACATTGAGGCCTAGGAAATACCCTCAGATAAAAACTTGAAAGAAGCTGTCTGAGAAAGAAGGTTTCTGTGAATTCGTCTCACTGAATTACACTGTTGTTTTCCTTGACCAGTTTGATAACACTATTTTCATGGAATCTGCAATAAGATACTTGGGAGCAAATTGAAGCCTATGGTGACAAATTAAATATCCTCAGACTAAAACCAAAAAGAAGCTTTCTGAAAAAACTGCTTTGTGATGTGAGAATTCATCTCACAGATTTACACATTTACTTTCATAGAGCAGTTTGCTAACAGTATTTTCATGGAATTGGCAAAGGGTTGTTCATGAGTGCATTGAGGCAAATGATGAAAAAGGAAATATCCTTGAAGAAAAACTAGAAAGACGCCTTTTGAGATGTTGCTTTGTGATTTATGAATTCATCTCACAGAGATACATGACACTTTTAATGGAGCAGTTTGGTAGCACTCCTCTTGGGGAATCTGAAAAGTGCTATTTTGGATCACATTGAAGCCTGTGGTGACAAAGGAAATATCTTCAGGAAAAATATAGGAATAAACCTTCTGAGAAACTTCTTTGTGATGTGTGAATTCATCTCACAAGGTTCTTTTCATGGAGCAGTGTGGTAGCACTGTTTTTGTGGAATCTGAGAAGGGATATTTTGGATCTGCATTAGGACATTTGGGAACACATTGAAGCCTATGGTGACATAGGAAATATCCTCAGACAAAAACCAAAAAGAAGTTTTCTGAGAAATTGCTTTGTGATGTGTGGATTCATCTTTACACCTTTCTTTTCTTGGAGCAGTTTGCTAGCACTGATTTTGTGCAATCCATAAAGGGATATTCGAGAAGGCATTGAGGCCTATGGTGAAAAAGGAAATATCCTCAGACAAAAACTAGAAAGAAAATTTCTGAGAAACTGCTTTGTGATGTGTGAATTCATCTCACAGAATTACATCATTCTTTTCATGGAGCAGTTTGGCTGCCCTGTTTCTGGGAATCTCAAAAAGGATATTTTGGACTGCATTAAAGCCTAAGGTGACAAAGAAATATCCTCAGATAAAAACCAGAAAGAAGTTTTCTGTGAAACTCTTTTGTGACGTGTGAATTCATCTCACTGAGCAGCAGTGTTCTTTTCATTGAGAAGTTTGGTAACACGTTTTTCGTTTAATCTGCAGTGGGATATTCTGGAGTGCATTGAGAAATATAGTGAAAAAGAAATTAACCTCAGATAAAAACGAGAAAGAAGCTTTTAGAGCAACTCCTTTGTGATGTGTGCATTCATCTCATAGAGGTAAACGTTTCTTTTGAGGGAGCACTTTGGCATCCCTGTTTTTGTGGTTTCTGAGAAGGGATATCTGAGAGTGCATCGAAGCCTAGGGTGGCAAAGGAAATATTCTCAGACGGAAATCAAAAAGAATCTTTCTGAGAAACTGCTTTCTGATATTTGAATTCATCTCCCAGATTTACACCATGCTTTTCATGGAGCAGTTTGCTAACACTATTTTCATGGAATCTGCAAATGGATATTCACAAGCGCATTGAGGCAAATGGTGAAAAAGGAAATATCAACATAAAAAAAACTAGAAAGAAGCTTTATGACAAACTGCTTTGTGAATTGTGAATACATCTCACAGAGTTACATGATTCTTTTCATGGAGCATTTTGGTAGCACTGTTTTTGGGGAATCTGAGAAGGGATAATTTGGATCGCATTGAGCCTATGGTGACAAAGGAAATATCCTCAGATAAAATATAGAAAGAATCATTCTGAGAAACTTCCTTGTGTTATGACAATTCATTTTACAGAGTTACACTGTTCTTTTCATTGAGAAGAAGGGTAACACTTTTTTCATGGAATCTGCGATGGGATATTCTGGAGTACATTGAGGCCTAAGGTGTAAAAGGAAATATCCTCAGATAAAAACTAGAAAAAAGCTTTCCAAGAAACAGTTTTGTGATATGTGATTTCTTCCCACAGAGTTACACAATTCTTTCCATTGAGCAGTTTGGTAGCACTGTTTTGCGGGAATCTGAGAAGGGATATTTTGGATTGCATTGAAGACTATGGTGAAAAGGAAGTATCATCAGATAAAAACAAGAAAGAAGCTTTCTGAGAAAGTTCTTTGTGATGTGTGAATTCATCTCACAGAGTTACACCTTTCTTTTTGTGCAGCAGTTTGCAAACACTGCTTTTGTATAATCTGCAAAGTGATGTATGGGGGTGCATTGAGGCCTATCGTGTAAAAGGAAATATACTCAGATACAAACTGGAAAGAAGTTTTCTGAGAAACTACTTTGAGATAGGTGAATTCGTCTCACAGTGATACACTGATGTTTTCATTGAGCAGTTTGAAAACACTGTTTTCACTGAATCTGCAATAGCATATTTTGGAGCATATTAAAACCTATGGTGACATAGGAAATATCCTCAGACAAAAGCCAAAAAGAAGCTTTCTGGGAAGTTGCTTTGTGATGTTTGAATTCATCTCACAGCTTTACACTTTTCTTTTCTTGGAGCAGTTTGCTAGCACTGATTTTGTGGAATCCACAAAGGGATATTCGAGAATGCATTGAGGCCTATGGTGAGAAAGGAAATATCCTCAGACAAAAACTAGAAAGAAGATTTTTGAGAAAGTGCTTTGTGATTTCTGAATTCATCTCACAGAGTTACACAGTTCTTTTCATGGAATAGTTTGGTAGCACTGTTTTTGGTGAATGTTAGAAGTGATATTTTGGATCACATTGAAGCCTATGGTGACAAAGGAAGTATCCTCAGATAAAATCTAGAAAGAAGCTTTCTGAGAAAGTTCTTTGTGATGTGTGAATTTATCTCACAGAATTACACCTTTCTTTTCATGGAGTAGTTTGCTAACACTACTTTCTTTGAATCTGCAAAGGGATATTAGGAAGCACCTTGAGGCCTGTGATGACAAAGGAAATATCCTCAGATAAAAACTGAAAAGAAGCTTTCTGAGAAACTGCTTTGCTATGTGTGAGTATCACTGTTTTTGGGAAACCTGCAAAGGGATTTTTGGGAGATCATAGAGGCCTATGGTGAAAAAGGAAATATCCTCAGATAAAAAACTGGAGAAAAGGATTTTGAGAAGCTATTTTGTGATGTGTGTATTCATCTCATAGAGGTAAACCATTTTGCTGATTGAGCAGTATGGACTCACTCTTTTTGTGGTGTCTGAGAAGGGATATTTGGGAGCACATTGAGGCTCATGGTGGAAAAATAAATATGCAAAGTTAAAAACTAGAAAGAAGCTTCCTGAAAAATTTCTTCATGATGGGTGATTTCATCTCCCAGAGGTAAATTATTCTTTTCATTGAGCAGTTTGGTAAACCTGCTTTGTGAAATATACAAACGGGTATTCAGTGCACAGAGAAGCCTATGGTGAAAAAGGAAATACCCTGAGATGAAAACTAGAAAGAAACTTTCTGAGAGACTGTTTTGTGATGGTTGAATTCATCTCACAGAGGTAAAGCTTTCTTTTCAATAGGTAGTTTGGTAACACTATTATTGTGGAATATGCAAAAGGATATTCTGGAGTGGATACAGACCAAGTTTGAAACACGTAATATCGTCAGGTAGAAACTGGAGAGAAAGTTTCTGATAACTCCTTTGTGAACTGTGCATTAATCTCATAGAGGTAAAGCTTTCTATTGAGAGAGCAGTTTGGCTTCACCGTTTTTGTGGTTTCTGAGAAGGGATATTTGGGAGTGCATGCAACCCGATGGTGTAAAAGGAAATATCCTGAGATAAAAACTAGAAAGAAGCTTTCTGAGAAATTTCTTTGTGGTGGTTGAATTCATCACAGAGATTAATCCTTTGTTTTCTTTGAGCACTTTGGTAACACTGTTTTTATGGAATCTGCAAAGGGATATTTTGGAGCCCATAGAGGCCTAAGGTGAAAAAAGAAAATTATCCAGGGAAAAACAGGAGAGAGGCTTTCAGAGATATTCCTTTGTGATGTGTGCATTCATCTCAAAGAGCTAAACGTTTCTGTTGAGGGAATACTTTGGCATCACTGCTTTTCTGGTGTCTCAGAAGGGATATTTTGGAGTGCATTGAAGCCTATGGTGACAAAGGATATATCCTCAGACAAAATACAAAAAGATGGTTTCTGAGAAACTGCATTGTGATGTGTGAATTCATCTCACAGATTTACACCTTTCTTTTCATGGAGCATTTTGTTAAGACTATTTTCGTGGAATCTGCAAAGGGATATTCACAAGGGCATTGAGACCTAAGGTGAATAAGGAAATATCCTCAGACAAAAACTAGAAAGAAGCTTTCTGAGGAACTGATTTGTGATGGGTGAATTCATCTCACAGAGTTACACCTTTCTTTTCATTGAGTAGTTTGGTAGCACTGTTTTTAGGGTGCTGCAAAGGGATTTTTGGGAGCTCATAGAGGCCTATGGTGAAAAAGGAAATATCTTCAGATAACAACTGAGAGAAGGTTTTTTAGAAGCTGTTTTGTGATATATGTATTCACCTCATAGCGATGAACCACTTTGTTGATTGAGCAGTTTGGCATCACTGTTTTTGTGGTGTCTAAGAAGGGATATTTGGGAGTGCATTGACGCTGATTATGGAAAAGTAAATATGCACAGATAAAAACTAGAAAAGAGCCTTCTGAGAAATTTCTTTGGGATGGGTGAATTCACCTCCCAGAGTTAAACCATTCTTTTCATTGAACAGTTTGGTTACCCTGTTTTTGTTTAATCTACAAAGGGATAGTTGGAGAACACAGGAGCCTGTGGTGAAAAAGGAAACAACCTCAGGAAAAAAAAACTAGAAAGAAGCTTTCTGAGAGACTCTTTTGTGATGGGTGACTTCATCCAACAAAAGTAAATCTTCCTTTTCATTGAGAAATTTGGTACCACTATTTTTGTGGAATATGCAAAGGGATATTCAGGAGCAGATAGAGGCCAAGGTTGAAAAAGAAAATATCTTCAGGTAAAAACTGCAGAGAAAGTTTCTGATAACTCTTTTGTGATGTGCACATTCATCCCATAGAGGTAAAGCTTTCTGCTGGCAGAGCAGTTTGGCATCACTGTTTCTGTGGTGTCTGAGAAGGGATATTTGGCAGTGCATGGAAGCCGATGGTGGAAAAAGAAATATCCTGAGATAAAAACTAGAAAGAAACTTTCTGAGAAATGTCTTTGTGATGGGTGAATTCATCACACAGAGTTACACCTTTGTTTTCTTTTAGCAGTTTGGTAGCATTGCTTTTATGGAATCTGCAAAGGGATATTTGGGAGCTCCTAGAGGCCTAAGGTGAAAAAGTAATATTCTCCAGCTAAACACTGGAGAGAAGCTTTTGGAGAAAATATTTTCTGATGTGTGCATTCATCTCATATTGCTAAAAGTTTCTGTTGAGGGGGGACTTTGACATCACTGTTTTTGTGTTCTCTGAAAAGGGATTTTTTGGTGTGCATTGAGGCCTATGGTGACAAAGGAAATATCCTCAGATAAAAACAAAAAAGAAGCTTTATGAGAAACTGCTTTGTGATGTGTGAATTAATCTCACTGATTTACACCTTTCTTTTCATGGAGCAGTTTGCTAACACTATTTTTGTGGAATCTCCAAATGGATATTCGTAAGCGCATTGAGGTAAAAGTTGAAAAAGGAAATATCCTAAGACAAAAGCTTGAAAGACACTTTCTGAGAAACTGCTTTTTGATTTATGAATTCATCTCACAGAGTTACACCATTCTTTTCATGGAGCAGTTGGGTAGCACTCTTTTTGGGGAAATAGAGAAGGGATATTTTGGAACACATTGAAGCCTATGGTGACAAAGGAAATATCCTCAGATAAAATCTCGAAAGAAACCTCCAGAAAAACTTCTTTGTGATGTGTGAGTTCATCTCACGGAGAAGCTTTGGGAGAAATGGTTTTCTGATGTGTGTATTCATGTCATAGAGTTTAACCTTTTTCTTGATTGAGCAGTTCGGCATCACTGTTTCTATGGTAACTGAGAGGAGACAGTTTAGAGCAAATGGAAGCCTATGGTGAAAAAGGAAATATCATCAGATTTAAACTAGAAAGAAGCTTTTTGAGAAACTGCTTTGTGATGGGTCAATTCATCTCACAGAGTTTCAATTTGGTTTCCACTGAGCAGTTTGTAAACATGGGTTTTGTGCAATCTCCAAAGGGATATTCAGGAATGCATAGAGTCCAATGGCGAAAAAGGAATTATATTCAGTTAAAAACAGGAGAGAATTTTTCTGAGAAACTCCTTTGTGATGTGTGCATTCATCTCATAGAGCTAACCGTTTCTGTTGAGGGAGCACTTTGGCATCACTGTTCGGGTGGTTTCTGGGAAGGGATATTTGGGAGTGCATTGAAGCCTATGGTGGAAAAAGAAATATCCTCAGATAAAAACTAGAAAGAAGCTTTCTGAAAAAGCTCTTTTGATTTGTGAAATTATCTCACAGAGTTTTATCTTTCTTTTTCATGCAGCAGTTTGCTAACACCATTTTTGTTGAATCTGCAAAGGAATATTTGGGGGTGCATTGAGGCCTATGTTGAAAAAGGAAATAACCTCAGATATTAACTCGAAAGTAGGTTTCAGAGAAACTGTTTTGTGATGTGTGAATCCATACACAGGGTTACACTGTGCTTTTCATTGAGCAGTTTGCTAACACCCTTTTTTGGAATCTGCAATGGGCTATTTCTGAGCCAACTGAAGCTTTTGGTGACAAGGGAAGTATCTTCATTTAAAAACTAGAAAGAAACTTTCTTAGAAACTGTTTTGTGATATGCTAATTCACCTCACAGAGCTACATGATTCTTTTCATGGATCAGTTTGGTAGCACTCTTTTTGCTGAATCTGAGAAGGGATATTTTGGATCACATTAAATCCCATAGTGGCAACGGAAATATCTTCATAGAGAAACTAGAAAGAAGCTTTCTGAGAAAGTTCTTTGTCATATGTGAACTCATCTCACAGAGTTACACATTTATTTTCATGGAGGAGTTTGCTAACACCATTTTCATGGAATCTGCAAAAGGATATTTTGTAGCGCAGTGAGGCCTACTGTGAAAAAGCAAATATCCTCAGATAATAACTAGAAAGAACCTTACTGAGAAACTGCTTTGTGATGTGTGAATTCATCTCACGAAGTTAAAATGTTCCTTTCATTGCAAAGTTTGCTAACACTGTTTTCTTAGAGTCTGCAAAGGGATATTTTGGAGTGCATTGAAGCTTATGGTGACAAAGGAACCATCAGACAAAAACGACAAAGAAACTTTCTGAGAAACTGGTTTATGATTCTTGAATTCATCTCACAGAGTTACACTCTTCATAGTTTGTGATATCTTCTCACAGAGTTACACGATTCTTTTCATGGAGCAGTTTGGTAGCACAGTTTTAGGGAGATCTCTGAAGGGATATTTTGGATCAGATTGAAGCCGAAGGTGACAAAGGAAATATATTCATATAAAAACTAGAAATATGCTTTCTGAGAAACTGCTTTGTGAAGTGTTAATTCATCTCACAGCGTTACACAATTATTTACATGGGTCAGTTTGATAGCACTGTTTTTGGGGAATCTGAGAAGGGATATTTTGGATCACATCGATGTCTATGGTGACAAAGGAAATAACCTCATATAAAAAATAGAAAAAGGTTCTGAGAAAGTTCACTGTGATGTGTGAATTTATCTCACAGAGTTGTTACATCTTTCTTTTCATGGAGCAGATTGATAACACTGTTTTTGTGGAATCATCAAAGGGCTATTTGGGAGCACATTGAGGTCTAGGGTGACAATGGAAATATCCTCATAGAAAAATCAAAAAGAAGTTTTCTGAGAAACTGCTTTGTGATATTTGCAATCAACACAGAGAATTACATTGTTCTTTTCATTGAGCAGTTTGCTTACACTGTTTTCCTGGAATCTGCAATGGAATATTTCAGAGCACATTGAAGCTTATGGTGACAAAGGAAATATCCTCAGACATAAATTAGAAAGAAACTTTCTGAGAAACTATGTTGTGATTTGTGAATTCATTAACAGAGTTACATGATTCTTTTCATGTATGAGTTTTTAGCACTCTTTTTGGGGAATCTGAAAGAGGACATTTGGGGTTACATTGAAGCCTATTGTGTGTAAGGAAATATCCTCAGATAAATACTAGAAAGAATTTGTCTGACAAAGTTCTCTGTGACGTGTGAATTCATCAAAAAGAGCTTTATATTCATCAAAAAAAGCTTTATTTTCAGGGAGCACTTTGTTAACACAATTATTGTGGAATCTGCAAAGGGATATTTAGGAACGCATTGAGGCCTATAGTGAAAAAGGAAATATCCTCATAGAAAACCTAAAAAGAAGCTTTCTGAGAAACTACTATTTGATGCATGAATTCAACTCACAGGGTTACACTGTTCTTTTCATTGAGCAGATTATTAACACTATTTGGGATATTTCGGAGTACATTGAATCTTGTTGTGAAAAAGGAGGCATCTACAGACAAAACACAGAAAGAAGCTTTCTGAGAAACTGCTTGGTGATTTGTAAATTCATCTCACAGAGTTACAGGATTCTTTTCATGGATTAGTTTGACAGTACTCTTTTTGGGAAATCTGAGAAGGGATATTTTGGATTGCATTGAAGTCTAGAGTGACAAAGGACATATCCTCAGTTTAAAACTAGAAAGAAACTTTCAGAGAAACTTCTTTGTGATGTGTGAATTCACCTCACAGAGTTACAACTTTATTTTCATGGAGCAGTTTGCTAACACTGTTTTCATGGAAACTGCAAAGGGATGTTTGGGCGAGCATTGAAGCCTATATTGAAAAAGGAAATATCCTCAGATAAAACCAGAAAGAAGCTTTCTGAGAAAGGCCTTTCTGATGTGTGAATTCATCTAACAAAGTTACACCTTTTCGTTCATGCAGCAGTTGGCTTTCCCAGTTTTCGTTTAATCTGCAATAGGATATTTGGGAGTGCATTTAGGCCTATAGTGAAAAAGGAAAAATCCTCAGATAAAAACTAGAGAGAAGCTTTCTGAGAAGATGCTTTGTGGTGTTTGAATTCGTCTCATGGAGATATGCTGTTCTTTTCATTGAGCAGTTTGACAACACTGTTTTTGTGGAATCTGCAAAGTTATATTTGGCATCGCATTGTGGAATATAATAAGAAAATATCCTCAGATAAAAACTACAAAGAAACTTTCTGTGATACTGCTTTGTGATGTGTGAATTCATTTCACAGAGTTACACCATTCTTTTCATTGAACAGTTTGCTAATACTTTTTTCATGGAAACTACAAAGTGATACTTGGGATCGCATTGAGGTCTATAGTGAAAAAAGAAATATTCTCAGATAAAAACTAGAAAGAAGCTTTCTGAGAAAATGCTTTGAGGTGTATGAATTCATCTCACAGAGTTACACTGTTCTTTTTATTTATAAGTCTGCTGAAACTGTTTTCTTGGAATTGGCAGAGGGATAATTCGGAGCGCATTGAAGCTTATGGTGAAAAAGTAAATATCCTCAGACAAAAACTAGAAAGAAACATTCTGAGACACAGCTTTCTTATTTTGAATTCATCACACAGTGTTACACGATTCTTCTGATGGATCAGTTTGATAGCACTGTTTTTGGGGAATCTGAGAAGGTATATTTTGGATCTCAATGAAGCCTATGGTGACAGGGGAAATATCCTCAGATAAAAATTATAAAGAAGCTTTCTGAGAAAGTTATTTGTGATCCGTGAATTCATCTCACAGTTTTACAGCTTTCTTTTCATGGAGAAGTTTCTTAACACAGTTTTTGTAGAATCTGCAAAAGGACATTTGGGAGTGAATTGAGGCCTATAGTGAATAAGGAAATATTCTCATAGAAAAACTAGAAACACGCTTTCTGATAATCAGCTCTGTGATCTTTGAATTCAATGCACAGAGTTTCACTGTTGTTTTCATGGAGCAGTGTTCTAACACTGTTTTCTTGAAACTGACAATGGCATATTTCAGAGCATTTAAGCTTAAGCATTTTAAGCATTTAAACTTAGTGTGAAAAAGCAAATATCCTTAGACAAAAACTAGAAAGAAACTGTCAGAGAAACTGCTTTGACATGTGTGAATTCATGTCAGAGAATTACACTGTTCTTTTCATTGAGCAGTTTGCTAACACTGTTTTCTTGCAATCTGCAATGGGATATTTTGTAGTGCATTGAAGCTTATGGTGACAATTGAAATACCCTCACATAAAAACTAGAAAGAAGCTTTCTGAGAAATGACTTTGTTTTGTGTTAATTCATCTGACAGAGATACATGATTGTTTTCATGGATCAGTTTGGTAGCACTGTTATTGGGAAATCTAAGAAGGGATATTTTGGATTGCATTGAAACCTGTGGTGACTAAGGATATATCCTCAGACAAAAACTAGAAAGAAAGTATCTGAGAAAGTTCTTTGTGGTGTGTGAATTCATCTCACATAGTTACCTTTCTTTTCATGGGGGAGTTTGCTAACACACTTCTTGTGGAATCAGCAAAGGGATATTTGGGAACGCATTGAGGACTATAGTGAAAAAGGAAATATACTCATAGGAAAACCAAAAAGAACCTTTCTGAGAAACTGCTTTGTGATGTGTGAATTCCTCTCAAAGAGTTACACCATTCTTTTCTTTGAGCAGTGTGATAACACTTTTTCCTGGAATCTGCCTTAGAATATTTGGGAGCGAATTGAAGCCCAATGTGACAAAAGAATCATCCTTATAGAAAAATTCAAAAAGAAGCTTTCTGAGAAGCTGCTTTGTGATGTGAGAATTCAATTTACAGAGATACACTCTTCCTTTCAATGAGGAGTTTGTCAAAACTGTTTTCTTGGAATATGCAATGAGATATTCCAGAGCGCATTGAAACTTGTTGTGAAAAAGGAAATATAATCAGACAAAAACTAGAAACATATTTTCTGAGAAACTGCTTTGTGATTTGTGAATTAATCTCAGTGAGTTACACGATACTTTTCATGGATCAGTTTGATAGCACTGTTTTTGGGGACTCTGAGAAGGGATATTTTGGATATCATTGAAGTCTATGGTGACTAAGAAATATCCTCAGATAAAAACTGGAAAGATGCTCTCTGAGAAACATCTTTGTGATATGTGAATTCACCTCACAGAGTAACACCATGGTTTTCATGGAGCAGTTTGGTAGCACTGTTTTTGGAGAATCTGAGAAGGGATATTTTAAATAGCATTTAAGCCTATGATGACAAAGGAAATATCATAAGATAAAAATTTGAAAGAAGCTTTCTGAGAAAGTTCTTTGTGATGTGTGAATTCATCTCACAGAGTTACAACTTTATTTTCATGGAGAAGTTTGCTAACACGGTTTTCATGGAATCTGCAATAGGACATTTGGGAGCACATTGAAGACTACGGTGACTGAGGAAATATCCTCAGAGAGAAACCAAAAAGAATCTTTCTGAGAAACTACTTCATGATGTGTGAATTCATCTCACAGATTTACAGTTTTTCTTTCATGAAGCAGTTTGCTAACACTATTTTCCTGGAATCTTAAAAGGGATAATCACAAGTGAATTGAAGAGTATGTTGAAAAAGGAAATATACTCATACAAAAACTAGAAAAAAACTTTCCATGAAACTGCTTTGTGATGTGTCTATTCATTTCACAGAGTTACACCATTCTCTTCATTGAGAAATTTGCTAAAACTTTTCTCGTGGAATCTGCAATGGGATATTCTGGAGCGCATTGAGGAATATGGAGAAAAAGGAAATATCCTCAGATAAATACTAGAGAGATGCTGTCTGTGAGAGAGCTTTGTGACGTGTGAATTCATCTCACACAGTTACATCATTCTTTATATGGAGCAGCTTGGCAGCACTGTTTTTGGGAAATCTGAAAAGGGATATTTTGGATCGCTTTGAAGCCTATGGTGACAAAGGAAACGTCCTCAGATAAAGACTAGAAAGATGCTTTCTCAGAAACTTCTTTGTGATGTGTTTATTCATATCACCGAGTATCACCTTTCTGCTCATGGAGCAGATTGCTAACACAGTTTTTGTGGAATCCGCAAAGGGATGTTTGGGAGCACATAGTGGCCTATGGTGAAAAAGGAAATATCCTCAGAGAAAAAGTAGAAGGAAACTTTCAGAGAAATTGCTTTGTGATGTGTGAATTTATCTTACAGATTTTCACTGTTCATTACATTGAGCCGTTTGCTAACACTGTTTTCCTGGAGTCTACAATCGGATATTTTGGAGCGCATTGAAGCTTATGATGTCCAAGGAAATATGCTCATATAAAAATTAGAAAGAAACTTTCTGAGAAACTGCTTTGTGATGTGTTAATTCATCTCAAAGTGTTACACGATTCCTTTCATGGATCAGTTTGGTAGCACTGTTTTTGGGGAATCTGAGAAGGGATATTTTGGATCACATTGAACCCTATGGTGACAAAGGGGATATCCTCAGATAAAAACTAGAAAGAATCTTTCTGAGAAAGTTCTTTGTGATTTTTGAATTCATGTCACAGATTTACACCTTTCTATTCATGAAACCTTTGCTAACACTGTTTTATTTGAATCTGCGAAGGGATATTTGGGAGCGCATTGATACCTATGGTGAAAAAGGAAATATCCACAGATAAAAACTAGAAAGAAGATTTCTGAGAAACTGCTTTGTGATGTGTGAATTCATTTTACAGAGTTACACCATTCTTTTCATTGAGCAGTTTGATAACACTGTTTTTGTGGAATCTACAATAGGATATTTGAGAGTGCATTGAAGCCTATGGTTATAAAGGAAATATCCTCAGTTAAAAACCAAAAAGAATCTTTCTAAGAAACTGTTTTGTGTTGTGTCAATTCATCTCACAGAGTTACACCTTTCTTTTCCTGGTGCAGTTTGCTAACACTGTTTTTGTGAAATCTGCAAAGGGATATTTGGAAGTGATTTGATGCCTATGGTGGAAAAGCAAGTGTCCTCAGATAAAAACTAACAGAAGCTTTCTGTGAAACTGCTTTGTGATGTGTGAATTCATCTCACAGAGTTACACTATGCTTTCCATTGAGCAGCTTGCTAAAACTATTTTCTTGGAATCTGCAATAGGATATTTAAGAGTGCATTGAAGATTTTGGTGTCAAAGGAAATATCCTCACATAAAAACTGGAAAGAATCTGAGAAATCACTTTGTCATGTGTTAATTCATTTAACAGAGTTACACGATTTATTTCATGAATCAGTTTGGGATCACTCTTGTTCGTGAATCTGAGAGGGGATATTTGGGATCGCATTGAAGTCTGTGATGACAAAGGAAATATCCTCAGATAAAAACTAGAAAGGATCTTTCTGAGAAAGTTCTTTGTGATGTGTGAATTCATCTCACAGTGTTACACGTTTCTTTTCATGGAGTAGTTTGCTAACACTGTTATTGTGGAATCTGCAAAGGGATATTTGGGAGTGCATGGAAGATTATGGTGATAAAGGAAATAACCTCTGATAAAATCTAAAAAGAAGATTTCTGTGAAACTGCTTTGTGATGTATGAATTCATCTCACAGAGTTACACTGTTCTTTTCACTGAGCTGTTTGATCACATTCTTTTCATGAAACCTACAAAGAGATATTTGGGAGACATTGAGGCCTATTATGACAAAGGAAATATCCTCAGAAAAAAACTAAGAAAAAGCTTTCTGAGAAACTGCTTTATGATGTGCAAATTCATGTCACAGATTTACATGATTCTTTTCTTGCAGCAGTTTGCTGTCACTGTTTGAGGAATCTGCAATAGTATACTTGGGAGCTCACTGAAGCCTATAATGACAAAGGAAATATCCTCAGACAGAAATGAAAAAGAAGTTTTCTGAGAAACTGCTTTGTGATATGTGAATTCGTCTCACAGATTTTCACTTTTCTTTTCATGGAGCAGTTTGCTCACACCATTTTCGTGGAATCTGCAAAAGTATATTCCTCAGCGAATTGAGGACTACGGTGACAAAGGAAATATCCTCAGACAAAAGCTAGAAAGAAGCTTTCTGAGAAACTGCTTTGTGCTTTGTGAATTCATCATACAGAGTTACACGATTCTTTTCATGGAGAAGTTTTGTGTCACTCCTTTTGGGGAACCTGAGAAGGAATATTTTGGATCACATTGAAGATTATGGTGACAAAGGAAATATCCAAAGATAAAAGTTCAAAAGATGCTTTCTGAGAAACTGCTTTGTGATGGGTGAATTCATCTCACAGAGTTACTCCATTCTTTTCCTACAGCTGTTCACTAACACTGTTTTGATGGAATGTGCAATAGGATAATTGAGAGCGAATTGAAGCCTATGGTGACAAAAGAAATATCCTCAGGTAAAAAATATAAAGAAGCTTTCTGAGAAACCACTTTGTGATTTTGAATTATTCTCACAGAGATACATGATTCTTTTCATGGATCAGTTTCATAGCACTGTTTTGGGAATCTGATAAGGGACATTTTGGATCACATTGAAGCCTATGGTGACAAAGGAAATATCCTCAGATAAAAACTAGAAGGAAGCTTTCTGAGAAACTTATTTGTGATGTGTGAATTCATCTCAGAGAGTTACACCTTTCTTTCCATTGAGCAGTTTGCTAACACTATTGTTGTGGAATCTGCAAAAGGTATTTTGGAGCACATTGAGGTCTGTGTTGACAATGGATTTATCTTCTGATAAAAAGTAGACAGAAGCTTTCTGAGAAACTGCTTTTGGATGTGTCAGTTCATCTCATGGTGTTATACTGTTATTTTCATGGAGCAGTTTGCTAGCACTGTTTTATTGGAAATTGCAATGGGGTAATTCAGAGAGAAATGAAGCTTATGGTGACAAAGGAAATACCCTCAGATAAAAAGTAGGATAAGCTTTCTGAGAAACTGCTTTGTGATGTGTGAATTCATCTCAAAGAGTTACACAATTCTTTTCATGGATCAGTTTGTTAGCACTGTTTTGGGTATCTGCAAAGGGATATTTTGCATGGCATTGAAGCCTATCATGACAAAAAATATACTCTGATATAAACTAGAGAGAAGGTTTCTGAAAAACTGCTTTGTGATGTGTGAATTCATCTCAAAATGTTACACCTTTCTTTTCATGGAGCACTTTACTAACACTCTTTTCGTGGAATATCCAACAGGCTATTTGGGAGTGCATTGAAGCCTATGGTGACAAAGGAAATATCCACAGATAAATACTACAAAGAAACTTTCTGAGAAACTGTTTTGTGATGTGTGAATTCGTCTCAGAGTGTTTCACCATGATTTTTATTGAACAGTTTGCTTTCATTGGGAAGTTTGCTAACACTTTTTTCTTGGAATCTGTGATGGGAAATTATGGAGCACATTGAGACCTATGGTGAAAAATGAAGTATCCTCAGATAAAAACTAGAAAGAAGCTTTCTGAGAAACTGCTTTGTGATTTGTGAATTCATCTCACAGACTTATGCCATTCTTTATGTGGAGCAGTTTGGTGGCACTGTTTTTGGGGAATTTGAGAATAGATATTTTAATCCCTTTGAAGCCTATGGTGACAAAGGAAATATCTTCTGAAAAAAAACAAGAAAGAAGCTTTCTGAGAAATTTCTTTGTGATGTGTGAATTCATCTCAGATTATCACCTTTCTTTTCATGGAACAGTTTGCAAACACTGTTTTTGTGGAATCTGCAAAGTGATGTATGGTAGTGCATTGAGGCCTATGGTGTGAAAGGAAATATCCTCAGATAAAAACTGGAAAGAAACTTTCTGGGAAACTAACTTCAGATGGGTGAATTCATCTCACAGAGATACACTTTTGTTTTCTTTGAGCAGTTTGATAACACTGCTTTTGTGGAATCTGAAATAGGATATTTAGGAGCGCACTGAAGCCTATGTTGACAAAGTAAATATTCTCAGAGAAAAACCAAAAAAAGTTTTTGGAGAAACTGCTTTGTGATATGTGAATTCATCTCACAGATTTACACCTTTCTTTTCATGGAGGAGTTTGTTAACACTGCTTTCCTGAAATCTGCAAAGGGATATTCACGAGCCCATTGAGGCCTATGGTGATAAAGGAAATATTCTCAGACAAAAAATAGAAAGAAGTTTTCTGAGAAACTGCCTTGTAATGTGTGAAATCATCTCACAGAGTTGCACCATTCTTTTCAATGAGCCGTTTGATAACACTGTTTTCATGGGATCTGCAGTAGGATATTTGGGAGCACATTGGACTCCCTATGGTAACAAAGGAACTGTCTTCAGATAAAAGCCAAAAGGAAACTTTCTGTGAAACGGCTTTGTGATGTGTGAATTCACCTCATAGAGCCACACCATTCTGTTCATTGAGAAGTCAGTTAACAATTTTTTGGATTATTCTGCAATGGGATATTTGAGAGTGCCTTGAGGAATATGGTGAAAATGCTAATATCCTCAGATAAAACTAGAAAGAAAGTTTGTGAGAAACAGAATTGCGATATGTGAATTCATCTCAAGAGATACACCTACCTTTTCGTGGAGCAGTTGGCTAACGCTTTTCATGGAATCTGCAGAGGGATATTTTGGAGTGCGCTGAAGCCTATAGTGAAAAAGAAAATATCCTCAGATAAAAAGAAGAACAAATCTTTCTGAGAAACTGCACTGTGATGTGTGAATTCATCTCACAGAGTTCCACCATTCTTTTCATTGAGCAGTTTGTGAACACTGTTTTTGTAGAATCTGCAATAGGATATTTGGGAGTGCACTGAAACCTATGGTGACAAGGGTAATATCCTCAGAAAAAAAGCAAAAGAAAGCTTTCTGAGAAATTACTTTGTGACGTGTGAATTCATCTCACACAGTTACACTGCTGTTTTCCTTAAGAAGTTTGCCAAAACTGTCTTCTTGGGATCTACAAAGAGATATTTCAGAGTACATTGATGCTTATGGTGACAAAGGAAATATCCTCATATAAAAACTAGAAAGAAGTTTTCTGAGAAGCCACTTTGTGATTTGTGAATTCCTCTCACAGAGTTACATGATTCTCTTCATGGAGCAGTTTGGTAGCTCTGCTTTTGGGGAATCTGAAAATCGATATTTGGGAGTATTGGAGCCTATAGTGACAAATTAAATACCTCAGACAAAAGCTAGAAAGAAGCTCTATGAGAAACTGCTTTATGACTTGTTAATTCATCTCACAGAGTTACACTGTTCATTTCCTTGAGCAGTTTGCTAACACTGTTTTCTTGGAATCTGCAATGGGATATTTCAGAGCGCATTGAAGCTTATGGTGACAAAGAAATATCCTCAGACATAAACCAAAAAGAACCTTTCTGAGAAACACCTTTGAGATTTGTGAATTCATCTCACAGATTTACACATTTCTTTTCATGGAGCCATTTCATAACACTGTTTTCACAGAATCTGCAAAGGGATATTCACTAGCATCTTGAGGTAAATGGTGAAAAGGAAATATCTGCAGACAAAAACTAGAAAGAACCTTTCTGAGAAACTGCTTTGTGATTTGTGAGTTCACTTCACAGAGTTACACCTTTCTTTTCATGGAGCAGTTTGGAGCACTGTTTTTAGGGAATATGAGAAGGGATATTTTGTATTGCATTGAAGCCTATGGTAACAAAGGAAATATCCACAGATAAAATCTAGGTAAAAACTTTCAAAGAAAGCTCTTTGTGATGTGTGAATCTATCTCACAGAGTTACAACGTTCTTTGCTAACACTACTTTTGTGGAATCTGCCATGGGATATTCGCTAGTGTCTTGAGACAAAGGGTGAAAAAGGAAATATGCTCAGATAAAAACTAGAAAGAAGCTTTCTGTAAAACAGCTTTATGATGTGTGAATTCAACTCACTGAGTTACACCATTCTATTCATGGAGCAGTTTGGTAGCACTGTTTTTGGGGAATCTGTGAAGGCATATTTTGGATTGTATTGAAGCCTAGATTAACAAAGGAAATATCCTCAGAGAAAAATCAGAAAGAAGCTTTCTGGGAAACTTCTTTGCTATGTGGGAATTTATCTCACAGAGTTACACGATTGTTTAAATGAAGGAATTTGCAAACACTGTTTTCATGGAATTTGTAAAGGGAGTGCAATGAGGCCAATGGTGAAAAAGAAAATATCCTCAGATAAAAACTAGAAAGAAGATTTCAGAGAAACTGCTTTGTGATGTGTGAATTCAGCTAACAGAGTTACACTGTTCTTTCAATTGAGCAGTTTGCTTACACTGTTGTCTTGGAATCTGCATTCTGATACTTTGGAGGGCATTGACTCTTATGAGGACAAAGTATATATCCTCATACAAATACTAGAAAGAAGTTTTCTGAGAAACTTCTTTCTATGTGTTAATTCATCTCACACAGTTACACGATTCTTTTTATGGAGCAGTTTGGTAGAAGTGTTTTTGGTGAATCTGAGAAGGGATATTCTGGACTGCATTGAACCATAAGTTGACAAAGGAAATACCGTCAGATAAAAACTAGAAACTAGCTTTCTGTGAAAGTTCATTGTGTTGTGTGAATTCATCTCACAGAGTTACACCTTTCTTTTCATGGAGCATTTTGCTAACACTGTTTCCATTTAATTTGAAAGGGGATATTTAGGAGTGCATTGAGGACTACAGTGAAAAAGAAAATATCCTCATATAAAAATCAGAAAGAGTCTTTCTGAGAAACTCCTTTCAGATGTGTGAGTGCATATCACAGAGATACACCGTTCTTTTCATTGAGAAGTTTGCTCACACTGTTTTCATAGAATCTGCAATCAGTTATTTGGGAGCACATTGAAGGCTATGATGACAAAGGAAGTATCCTCAGCTAAAAACCAAAAAGAAGCTTTCTGAGAAACTACTTTGTGATGAGGGAATCCATCTCACAGAGTTACACTGCTGTTTTCATTGAGCAGCTTGCTAACACAGTTTTCTTGGAATCTTCAATGGTATATTTCATAGTGTGTTGAAGCTTTCGGTGACAAAGGAAATACCATCATATAAAAACTATAAAATGTGTGATGTGTTAATTCATCTAACAGGGTTACACAATCCCTTTCAGGGATCAGTTTGGTAGCACTGTTTTTGGGTAATCGGAGAAGGAATATTTTTGATCACTTTGAAGCCTATAGTGACAAAAGAAATATCCTCAACTAAAAACTAGAAGAAGGTTCTGAAAAAGTTATTTATGATGTGTTAATTCATCTCAAAGAGTTACAACTTTCTTTTCATAGAGTAATTTGCTAACACTGTTAAACTGGGTTCTGCAAAGGGATATTTGGGCGTGCATTGAGGCCTAAGTAGTGAAAAAGGATATATCCTCAGATAAAAACTAGAAAGAAGCTTTCAGAGAAACTGCTTTGTGATGTGCGAATTAATCTCACAGAGTTACACTGTCCTTTTCATTCAGCAGTTTGTGAACACTCTTTTCTTGGAATCTGCAATGGGATATTTCAGAGTGCATTGAAGCTTACAGTGACAAAGGAAATATCCTGGTATAAAAACTAGAAGGAAGTGTTTTGAGACACCACCATGTGATGTTTTAGTTCATTTCAAAATGTTACATGATAGCTTCCAATCACCATTTGGTAGCAGTGTTTTTGGGGAATATGAGAAGGGATATATTGTATCATTTTGAAGCCTATGTTGACAAAGGAAATAACTTCAGATAAAAACTAGAAAGAAGCATTCTGAGAAAGTACTTTCTGATGTGTTAATTCATCCCACAGAGTTACACCTCTATTTTCATGGAGCAGCTTGCAAACACTGTTTCCCTGGAAGCTGTAAAGGCATATTTGTGAGTGCATTGAGGCCTATGGTGAAAAAGGAAATATCCTCAGATAAAAACTGGAAAGAATCTTTCTGAGAGGCTGCTTTGTGATGTTTGAGTTCATCTCCCAGAGTTTACCATTCTTTTCATGGAACAGTTTGGTAGCACTGTTTTTGAGGAGTCTGAGAATGAATATTTTGGATTGTATTGAAGTCTAAGGTGACAAAGGAAATATCCTCAGATGAAAATTAGAAAGAAGCTTTCTGAGAAAGTTCTTTGTGATGTGTGAGTTCATCTTACAGATTTATAACTTTCTTTTTATGCAGCAGTTTGCTAACATTATTTTCGTTTAATCTGGGCATGGATATTTGGGAGCGAATTTAGGCCTATAGTGAAAAAGGAAATATCCTCAGTTAAAAACTAGGAAGAATCTTTCTGAAAAACTGTTTTGTGATGTGTGAATTCATGTCATGGTGTTACACCATTCTTTTCATTGAGCAGTTTGCTCACACTGTGTTCGGGGAATCTGAAAGGGGATTTTTGGCAGCACATTGAAGCCTATGTTCACAAAAGAAATATCCACAGATAAAAACCAAAAATAAACTTTCTGAGATACCACTTTGTGATGTGCTAATTCAACTCACAGTGTTACAAGATTCTTCTCATGGATCAATTGTGTAGCACCGTTTTTAGGGAAACTGAGAAGGGATATTTTGGATTGCATTCAAGCCTATGGTGGCCAAGGAAATATCCACAGATAAAAACTAGAAAGAAGTTTTCTGAGAATGTTCTTTATGACGTGTGAACTCATCTTACAGAGTTACATTTTTCTTTCCATTGAGCAGTTTACTAACACTGCTTTCATGGAATCTGCAAAGGGATATTTGGGAACGCCTTGAGGTCTATGGTGAGAAGAGAAATATCTTCAGATAAAAACTAGAAAAACCTTTCTGAGAAACTGCTTCATGACGTGTGAATTCATCTCACAGAGTTACATTGTTGTTTTCACTGAGCAGTTTGCTAACCCTGTTTTCGTGGTACCTGCAATGGGATATTTGGGATTGAATTGAAGTCTACGGTGACAAAGGAAATATCCTCAGATAAAAACCAAAAAAAGTTTTCTGAGAAATCAATTTGTGATGTGTGAATTCATCTCACAGAGACACACTGTTCTTTTCATTCAGAAATTTTCTAACACTGTTTTCTTGGAATCTGCAATGGGATATTTCAGAGCGCATTGGAGCTTATGGTGATAAAGGAAATATCCTCATATAAAAATCAAAAGGAAAATTTCTGAGAAACTGCTTTGTGATTCTTTAATTCCTCTCACAGAGGTAAAGGATCCTTTTCATGGTTTATTTTGGTAGCACTGTTTTTGGGGAATCTGAGAAGAGATATTTTGGATCACATTGAAGCCTACAGTGACAAAGCAATATCTTCATATAAAAACTAGAAAGAAGCTTCCTGAGAAAGTTCTTTGTGATGTGTGAATTCATCTCACAGAGTTACACCTTTCTTTTCATGGAGCAGCTTGCAAACACTGTTTTCATGGAATCTACAATGGGATATTCTGGAGCGCATTGAGGCCTATAGTGAAAAAGGAAATATTCTCAGTGGAAAACCAGAAAGAACCATTCTGAGAAAGTGCTTTGTGATGTGTTAATTCATCTCACAGAGTTGCACAATAATTTTCATGGATCATTGCTAAAACTGTTTTGGGGGAATCTGAGAAGACATATTTGGATCACTTTGAAGACTGTGTTGACAAAGGAAATATCATCAAAAAAAACTGTAAAGAAATTTTCTGAGGAAGTAGTTTAGGATGTGTGAATTCATCTCACACAGTTACATGGTTCTTTTCATTGAGCAGTTTGGTAACACTGTTTTTGTGGAATCTGTAATAGGACATTTGGGAGTGTCTTAAAGCCTATGGTGACATAGGTAATATCCTCAGATAAAAACCCAAAAGAAGCTTTCTGAGAAACTGCTTTGTGATACGGTAATTCATCTCACAGAGTTGCACAATTCTTTTCATGGATCATTGGTAACACTCTTTTTGGAGAACCTGAGAAGTCATACTTGGATCGCATTGAAGCCTGTGTTGACAAAGGAAATATCAAAAGATAAAAATTAGAAAGAAGCTTTCTGAGAAAGTTTCTTGTGATGTGTGAATTCATCTCACAGAGTTACACATTCTTTTTCATGAATCAGTTTCCTAACATTGCTTTCATGGAATCTGCAAAGGGATATTTGGGATCGCTTTGAGGCCTATAGTATAAAAGGAAATATCATCAGAAAAAAATGAGAAAGAATCTTTCTGAGAAACTGCTTTGTGATTTATAAATTCATGTCACAGAATAACACAGTTCTTTATAATGAGTAGTTTGATGAAACTGCTTTCATGGAATTTGCAATAGGATATTTTTGAATGTATTGAAGCCTATGGTAACAAAGGAAATATCCTCTGATAAAAACAAAAAATACGCTTTCTGAGAAACTGCTTTGTGATGTGTACATTCATCTCAGAGTTACACTGTACTTTTCATTGAACAGTATGCTAACACTGTTTCCTTGGAATCTGAAAAGGCATATTTCAGAGCCCATTGAAGCATATTGAGACAACGGAAATATCCTCACAGAAAAACTGGAAAGAAGTTTTCTGAGAAACTGCTTTGTGGCGTGTTAATTCATCACACAGAGTTACCCAATTCTTTTCATGGAGCAGTTTGGTAACACTGTTTTTGGGGAATCTGAGAAGGGATATTTTCAATCGCACTGAAGCCTATATTGAAAAGGAAATGTCCTTAGATAAATCTATAAAGAAGCGCCCTGAGAAAGTTCTTTGTGATGTGTGAAGTCATCTCACATAGTTACAAATTTCTTTCCATGGAGCAGTTTGGTAAAATTGTTTTCATGTAAACTTTAAGGGCATATTTGGGAGTGCATTGAGGCCTATAATGAAAAGCTAAATATCCTCAGATCAAAACCAAGAAGAAGCATTCTGAGAAACTGCTTTGTGATGTGTGAATTCATCTCACAGTGTTACACTGTACTTTTCATTGAGCAGCTTGTGAACACTGTTTTTTTGGAATCTGCAATGATATATTTCAGAGCGCATTGAAGATTACGTTGAAAAACTAAATATTCTCAGATAAAAACTAGAAAGAAGATTTCTGAGAAACTGCTTTATGATGTGTGAAATCATCTCACAGAGTTACTCCGTTGTTTTCACTGAGCTGTTTGAAAACACTGTTTTCATAGAATCTGGAAAGGGATATTTGGGAGCACTTTGTGACCTATGGTTATAAAGGAAATATTCTCACATAAAAACTAGAACGAAGCTTTCTGAGAAACTGCTTTTTGATGTGTGAATTCATCTCAGAGGGTTACAATTTTCTTTTCATTGAGCTGTTTGCTAACACTGTTTTCTGGGCATCTGCAGTAGGATATTTGAGGGCATTGAAGTTTATTGTGACAAAGGAAATATCCTCAGACAAAAACCACAAAGTAGCTTTGTGAGAAACTGCTTTGAGATTTCTGAACTCATCTCACGGAGTTACATGATTCTTTTCATGGAGCAGGTTGGTAGCACTCTTTTTGGGGAAACTGAGAAGGGATATTTCGGATTGCATTGATGCCCATGTTGACATAGGAAATACCGTCAGGTAAAAGAAAGAATTTTGTGATGTGTGTTTTCATCTCACAGAGTTACACCTTATTTTTCATGGAGCAGTTTGCTAAAACTATTTTCGTGTAATCTTCAAGGGCATATTTTGGAGCACATTGAGGATTGTGGTGAAAAACTAAATATCCTCAGATGAAAAGTACAAAGAAGCCTTCTGAGAAACTGCTTTGTGATGTGTAAATTCATCTTATAATGTTACACTTTTCTTCTCATTGAACGATTAGCTAAAATTGTTTTTATGGAATCTGCAAAGGGATATTTGGGAGCAAATTGAGGCCTAGAGTGAAAAAGGAAATATCCTCACATAAAAACTAGAAAGAAGCTTTCT
This sequence comes from Pygathrix nemaeus, assembly GCA_004024825.1. Classification (NCBI taxonomy): domain Eukaryota; kingdom Metazoa; phylum Chordata; class Mammalia; order Primates; family Cercopithecidae; genus Pygathrix; species Pygathrix nemaeus. Next base: position 103,794 of record PVHW010002601.1, read on the forward strand.
GAGAAACTACTTTGTGATGTGTGAATTCATCTCCCACAGTTACACTGCTCTTTCCATTGAGCAGTTTGCTAACTCTGTTTTCTTGGAATCTGTAATGGGATATGTTGAGTGCATAGGAGCTTATAGTGACAAAGGAAACATCCTCAGACAAAAACCAGAAAGAATGTTATGAGAAATCACTTAGTGATGTGTTAATTCACCTTACAGAGTTACACAATTCTTTTCATGGATCAGTTTGGGAGCACTGTTTTTGGGGAATCTGAGAAGGGATATTTTGGATCGCATTGAAGCCTATGGTGACAAATGAAGTGTACTCAGATAAAAACTACAAAGAAGCATTCTGAGAAAGTTCCTCATGATGTGTGAATTCTTCTCATATAGTTACACCTTTATTTCAATGGAGAAGCTTGCTAACACTCTTTTCATGGAATCTGCAAAGGGATATTTGAGATCACATTTAGGCATATAGTGAAAAGTTAAATATCCTGACATAAGAAATAGAAAGCTTTCTGGGAAACTGCTTTGTGATGTGTGAATACATTTCACAGGATTACTGTCATTTTCATTGAGCAGTTTGCAAACACTGTTTTCTTGGAATCTGCAATGGTATATTTTGGAGCATCTTGAAGCTTATGGTAACAAATGAAATATCCTCATATAAAAACTAGTAGGAAGCGTTCTGAGAAAGTGTTTTGTGATGTGCTAATTCATCTCACAGGGTTACATGATTCTTTTCATGTAGCAGTTTCATAGCACTGTTTTTGGGGAATCTGAGAAGGGATATTTTAGATCACTTTCATATCTATGGTTACTAAGAAAATATCCTCAGATAAAAATGAGAAAGAACCTTTCTGATAAACTTCTTTGTGTTGTTTGATTTCATCTCACAGAGTTACACTGTTCTTTTCGTTGAGCAGTTTGCAACTGCTGTCTTCTTGCAAACTGCAATGGGATATTTTGGAGCACATTGAAGCTTATTTTGATAACAGATATATTCCCTGACAAAAAATAGAAAGAAGCTTGGCTTGGAACCGCTTTCTGGTCTGTTAATACATCACAGAGTTACACGATTCTTTTCATGGGTCAGTTTGGTATCACTGTTTTTGAGGAATCTGAGAAGGAATATTTTGGATCGCATTGAAGCCTCTGGTGACAAAGGAAGTATCCTCATATAAAAACTAAAAAGGAGCTTTGTGAGAAACGTGTTTGTGATGTGTGTATTCATCACACAGTGTCACACCTTTCTTTTCATGGAGCAGTTTGCTAACACTGCTTTCATGAAATCTGCAAAGGGATATTTTGGAGTGCATTGAGGCCTATGTTGATAAAGAAGATAACCTCAGATTAAAACAAGAAAGAAGCTTTCTGAGAAAGTCCTATGTGACGTGTGAATTCATCTTACAGAGTTACATTATTCTTTTCATTGACCAGTTTGCCAACACTGTTTTCTTGGAATCTGCAATGGGGTATTTCAGAGAGCATTCATGCTTTTGGTGAAAAATTAAATAATATCACAGTAAAACTAGAAAGAAGCTTTCTGAGAAACTGCTTTGTAATGTGTTAATTTATGCCACAGAGTTACAGGATTCTTTTTATAGAGCAGTTTGGTATCACTGCTTTTGGGGATCTGAGAAGGGATACTTTGGATTGCATTGTAGCCTATAGTGACAAAGGAATTATCCTCAGATAAAAACTAGAAAGAAACTTTCTGAGAAGCTGCTTTGTGATGTGTGAATTCTTCTCACAGAGTTACACCACTCTTTTATGGAGCTGTTTGCTAGCACTTCTTGTGCAACCTGAGAAGGTGTATTTTTGATCACTTTGAAACCTAGTGAGAAAAAGGAAATATCTTCAAATAAAAACCAGAAAGAAGCTTTCAGAGAAACTGATTTTTGATATGTGAATTCATCTCACAGTGTTACACCATTCTTCTCATTGAGCAGTTTGCTAACACTGTTTTCCCAGAAACTGCAATGTGATATTCGGCAGTTCATTGAGGCCTGTAATGTAAAATAAAATATCCTCAGATAAAGTAAGAAAAAAGGATTCTGAGAAACTGCTTTGTGATGTGTGAATAAGAGCAGCTTGCTAACACTGTTTTCATGGATTATCAAAAGGGATATTTGGGAGCACATTGAGGTGTATAATGAAAAGGGAAATATGCTCAGATAAATACTAGAAAGAAGCATTCTGAGAAACTGTTTAGTGTTGTGAGAATTCATTTCACAGAGTTACACTGTTCTTTTCATTGAGCAGGTTGCTAACATTGTTTTCTTGGAATCTGCAATGGGATATTTCAGAGCACATTTAATCTTATGGTGACAAAGAAAATAGCTTTAAATAAAAACCAGAAAGAACTATTCTGAGAAACAGCTTTTTGATGTGTTAATTCATCTCACAGAGTTCATGATTCTTGTCATCGAGCAGTTTAGTAGCATTGTTTTTGGGGAATCGTGAAGGGATATTTTGGATTGCATTTATATCTATGGAGACTATGGAAATATCCTCAGAGAGAAACTAGAAAGAAACTTTCTGAGAAACTTCTTTGTGATGTGTGAATTCATCTCATAGAGTTACATTGTAGTTTTCATTGAGAAGTTTGCTAACACTTTTTTCATTGAATCTGTGATGGGATATTTCAGAGCACATTGAGGTCTATGATGAAAAAGGAAATATCCTCAAATAAAAACTAGAAAGAAGCTCTCTGAGAAACTGCTTTGTGGTGTGTGAATATATCTCCCAATGTTACAGCATTCATTTCCTTGAGCAGTTTAATAATACTGTTTTCATGGAATCTGCAATAGGATATTTTGGATGACATTGAAGCCTATGGTAACATAGGAAATATCCTCAGATATAAACTAGAAAGAAGATTTCTGAGAGAGTTCTTTGTGATGTGTGATTTCATCGCACAGAGTTACACCATTTTTTTCAAGGAGTAGTTTGCTTACACTGTGTTTGTGGAATCTGTAAAGGGTTATTTTGGAGCACATTGATTTATTTAGTGAAAAAGGAAATATCCTCAGATAATAAGTAGAAAGCAGCTTTCTGAGAAACTGCTTTGTGATGTGTGAATTCATCTCATAGGGTTACACCATTCTTTCCTTGAGCACTCTGATCACACTGGTTTTGTGGAATCTGTAATAGGATAATTAGGAGAGCATTGAAGCCTAATGTTAAAAAGGAAATATCCTCAGATAAAAACGAAAAGGAAGCTTTCTCAGAAATGGCTTTGTGATGTGTGAATTCATGTCACAGAGTTACACTGTTTCTTTCTTTGAGAAGTTTGCTAACACCTTTTTCGTTTAATCTGCAATTGGGTATTTTCTGACACTTTGAGGCCTGTGGTGAGAAAGGAACACCTTCAGAAAGAAACTAGAAAGAATCTCTCTCAGAAACTGCTTAGTGACGTGGGAAGTCATCTTACAGAGGTGGAGTGTTCTTTTCCTTGAGCAGTTTGATAACACTGTTTTTCTGGACTCTGCAAAGGGATCTTTAGGAGCACATTCCAGCCTATGCTGATAAAGGAAATACCCTCAGATAAAAAAGAGAAAGAAGCTTTCTAAGGAACTTCTTTATGATGTGTGATTTCATCTCACAGAGTTATACCATTTTTTTATGGAGCAGTTTGCTAAAACCGTTTTCGTGGAATCTGCAAAGTGATATTTGAGAGTACATTGAGGCCTACACTGATAAAGCAAATATCCTCAGAAAAAAACTAGAAAGAAGCCTACTGAGAAACTTCTTTGTGATGTATGAATTCATCTCACATAGTTACACCATTCTTTTCTTGAGCAGTCTGATAACACTGGTTTGGGGAACCTGTAATAGGATACTTGGGAGTCCATTGAAGCCTATGGTGACAAAGGAAATATCCTCAGATAAAAACTAAAAGGAAGCTTTCTGAATATCTACTTTGTGATGTGTGAATTCATCTCACAGAGTTACACTGTTCTTTTCATTGAGAAGTTTGATAACACCTTTTTTGTTTAATCTGAAATGGGATATTTGGGCAAGTATTGAGGCATATGGTGTAAAAGGAAATATCCTCAGATAAAAACTAGAAAGAAGGTTTCTGAGAAACACCTTATAATGTGTGAATTCACAGAATTACAACGTTGTTTTCATGGAGCAGTTTAATAGCCCTGTTTTTGGGAAATCTGGGAAGGGATATTTGGATTTGCTTTGAAGCCTAAGGTGACAGAGGAAATATCCTCAGATAAAAACTAGAAAGAAGCTTCTGAGAAAGTTCTTTGTGATGTCTGAAGTCATCTCACACATTTAAACCTTTCTTTTCATTGAGCAGTTTGCTAACACTGTTTTCGTGGAACCCGCAAAGGGATATTTGGGAGCGCATTGAGGCCTATGGTAAAAAAGGAAATACCCTCATATAAAAACTAGAAAGAAACTTTCTGAGATAATTCTTTGTGATGTGTAAATTCATCTCAGAAAGTTACACTTTTCTTTTCAAGGAGCAGTTTGCTAACACGGTTTTCATGGAATCTGCAATGGGATATTTTGGAGTGCATTGAGGTCTACAGTGAAAAAGTAAATAACCCCATTTAAAATCTAGAAAGAACCTTTCTGAAAAACAGATTTGTGATGTGTGAATTCATCTTACAGAGTTACACCATTCTTTTCATTGAGCAGTTTGATAACTCTGTATTCATGGAATCGGCAATAGGGTATTTAGGAGTGTATTGAAGCCTATATTGACAAAAGATATATCCTCAGATAAAAACCTAAAAGAAGCTTTTGGTGAAACTGCTTTTTGATGTGTGAATTCATCACACTGAGTAACACCATTTTTTCATTGAGAAGTTTGCTAGCACTTTTTTCATTTGATCTGCAATGGGATATTCAGGAGCGCATTGAGGAACATGGTGAAAAAGAAAATATCCTCAGATAAAGCAAGAAAGAAGCTTTCTGAGAAACGGCTTTGTGATGTGTGAATTCATCTCACAGAGTTACACTGCTCATTGCCTTGAGCAGTTTGCTTACACTGTTTTCTTGGAATCTGCAAACTGATATTTCTGAGCACATTGAAGCTGATGTTGACAAAGTAAATGTCCTAATATAAAAACTAAAAAGAAACTTTCTGAGAAGATGCATTCTGATGTGTTAATTCATCTCACAAATTTACACGATTCTTTTCATGGAGCAGTTTGGTAGCACTGTTGTCGGTGCATCTGAGTAGAGATATTTTGGATCACATTGAAACCTATGGTGACAAAGGAAGTATCCCCAGATAAAAACTAGAAAGACGCTTTCTGAGAAAGTCCTTTGTGATGTGCGAATTCATCTTACAGAGTTAGACCTTTCTCTTCATGGAGCAGTTTGCAAACACTCTTTTCGTGGGATCTGCAAAGGGATATTTCTGAGCACTCTGAGGCCTATGGTGAATAAGGAAATATCCTCAGATAAAAATTAGAAAGAAGCTTTCTGAGAAACTGCTTTGTGAAGCTGAATTCAACTCACAGAGTTACACTGTTCTTTTCATTTACCAGTTTGCTAACACTCTTTTCTTGCATTCTGCAAAGGGGTATTCCCGAGCGTATTGAAGCTTATGGTGACAAAGGAAATATCTTCATATAGAAACCAGAAAGAAGCATATTGAGAACCCGATTTTTGATTTGTTAGTTCAGCTCACAGTGTTACATGATTCCTTTGATGGATCAGTTTGGTAACACTGTTTTTGGGGAACCTGAGAAGGGATATTTTTTATCTCATTGAAACCTATGGTGACACAGGAAATATCCTGAGATAAAAACTAGAAAGAAGCTATCTGAGAAAGTTTTTTGTGATGGGTGAGTTCATCTCAGAGAGTTACACCTTTCTTTTCATGGAGGAGTTTGCTAATACTGTTTTCATGGAATCTGCAATGGGATATTTGGGATCACATTGAGGCCTTGGGAATATCTTCAGATAAAAACTAGAAAGAAGCTGTCTGAGAAAGAAGGTTTCTGTGAATTCATATCACAATTACATTGTTGTTTTCACTGACCAATTTGATAACACTATTTTCGTGGGATCCGCAATAAGATACTTGAGAGTGAATTGAAGCCTGTGGTGACAAATTAAATATCCTCAGAGTAAAATCAAAAAGAAGCTTTCTGAGAAACTCTTTCGGGTTGTGAGAATTCATCTCACAGATTTACATATTTCATGGAGCAGTTTGTTAACATATTTTTTGTGGAATATGCAAAGGGCTGTTCATGAGTGTATTGAGGCAAATGATGAAAAAGGAAATATCCTCAAAGAAAAACGAGAAATAATCTTTCTGAGATGTTGCTTTGTGATTTGTGAATTCTTCTCACAGAGTTACACGATTTTTTTCATGGGGCAGTTTGGTAGCACTGTTCTTGCAGAATATGAGAAGGGCTATTTTGTATCACATTTAAGCCTGTGGTGACAAGGGAACTATCCTCAGATAAAATCTAGAAAGAAACTTTATGAGAAACTTCTTTGTGATGTGTGAATTCAGCTCACAAGGTTACATGATTCTTTTCATGGAGCAGTTTGGTGGCACTTTTTTTGAGGAATCTGAAAAGGGATATTTTGGATCTGCAATAGGACATTTGGGAGCTCCTTGAAGCCTACAGTGACATAGGAAATATCCTCAGACAAAAACAAAAAAGAATATTTCTCAGAAATTGCTTTGTGATGTGTGAATTAATCCCACAGATTTACGCCTTTGTTTCCTTGGAGCAATTTGCTAGCACTGATTTTGTGGAATCCACAAAGAGATATGAGAATGCATTGATTCCTGAGGTGAAAAAGGAAATATCCTCAGTCAACAACAAGAAAGACTATTTCTGAAAAACAACTTTTTGATGTGTAAATTCATCTCACAGAGTTACACCATTCTTTTCATGGACCAGTTTTGTAGCATTGTTTTTGGGGAACCTCAGAAAGGATATTTTGGACAGCATTGAAGCCTAAGGTGACAAAGGAAACATCCTCATATAAAAACCAAAAAGAAGTTTTCTGTGAAACTGTTTTGTGATGTGTGAATTCATCTCACCGAGTAACACTGTTCTTTTCATTGAGAAGTTTGCTAACACTTTTTTCGTTTAATCTGCAATGGGATATTCTGGAGCACATTGAGGAATATGATGAAAAAGGAAATATCCTCAGATAAAAACGAGAAAGAAGCTTTCACAGAAACTCCTTTGTGATGTGTGCATTCATCTCATAGAGGTAAATGTTTCTGTTGAGGAAGTATTATTGCATCACTGTTTTTGTGGTGTCTGAGAAGGGATATCAGAGAGCTCATTGAAGTCTATGGTGGAAAAGGAAATATCCTCAGATAAAAACTAGAAAGAAGCTTCCTGAGAAACTTCTTTGTTATGGCTCAATTTATCTCACAGAGTTACATCATTCTTTTATGGAGCAGTTTGTAAGCACTGTTTTTGTGAAATCTGCAGAGGGATAATTGGAAGCGCATAGAGGCCTAAGCTGGAAAAAGTAATTTCTTCAGGTAGCAACTGGAGAGAAGCTTTTGGAGAAACTTCCTCATGATGTGTGAATTCACCTCATAGAGTGAAATGTTTCTGTTGAGGGAGCACTTTGCTATCGCTGATTTTGTGGTGTCTGAGAAGGGATATTTGGGAGCACATTGAAGCCTAAGGTGGAAAGAGAAATATCTTCAGATAAAAGCTACACAGAAACTTCCTGAGAAACTGCTTTGTGATGGGTCAATTAATATCACAGAATTATATCATTATTTTCAAGGAGTTGTTTGTTAGCACTGTTTTTGCGGAATCTGCAGAGGGATATTTTGGAGTGCATAGGGGACTGAGGTGAAGAAAGAAATTTCTTCAGGTAACAACTGGAGAGGAGGTTTTGTAGAAACTCCTTTGTGATGTGTGCATTCGTCTCATAGAGCTCTACATTTCTTTTGAGGGAGCATTTTGGCATCACTGTTTTTGTGGTGTCTGAGAAAGGATATTTAGGAGAGCATTGAGGCTTATGGTGAGAAATGAAATATCCTCAGATGAAAACTAGAAAGAAGTTTCTGACAAACTGTTTTGAGATGTGCTAATTCATCTCACAGAGCTGCATGATCCTTTTCTAGGATCAGTTTGGTAGCACTATTTTTGGGAAATCTGAAGGGATATTTTGGAGTGCTTTGAAACCTATGGTGACAAAGGAAATATCCTCAGGCAAAAACAAACAAAAAAAAAGCTTTCTGAGAAACTGCTTGTGATGTGTGAATTCATTTCACAGATTCACACTTTTCTTTTCAGGGAGCAGTTTGCTAACACTACTTTCATGGAATCTACAACGGGATATTTGGGAGTGCATTGTGGGTTATAGTGGAAAACACAATATCCTCACATAAAAATTAGAAAGAAGCTTTCTAAGAAACTGCTTTGTGATGTGTGAATTCATCTCACAGAACTATACCATTCTTTTCATTGAGCGGTTTGATAACACTTTTTTCGTGAAATCTGCAATAGGATATTTGGCAGTGCATTGACGCCTATGGTGACAAAGGAAATTTCCTCAGATGAAAACCAAAAAGAAGATCTCTGAGAAACTGCTTTATGTTGTGTCAATTCATCTCACAGAGTTACACTATTCTTTTCACTGAGCAGTTTGCTAACACTGTTATCTTGGAATCTGCAATGGGATATTTCAGAGTGCATTGAAGCTTATGATGACAAAGGAAATATCCTCAGACAAAATCTAGAAAGAAGGTTTCTGAGAGACTGCTTTGTGATTTGTGAATTCAGCTCAGAGTTACACGATTCTTTACATGGAACAGTTTGGTAGCATTGTTTTGGGGGAATCTGAGAAGGGATATTTTGGATCGCATTGAAACCTATGATGACTAATGAAATATCCTAATATGAAAACGAGAAAGAAGCTTTATGAGAAACTGCTTTGAGATGTTTTAATTCACCTCACAGCATTACAAGAAACTTCTCATGGATCACTGTGTTAGCACTGTTTTTTTCTAATCTGAACAAGGATATTTTGGATCTCATTGAAGTCCATGGTGAAAAGGAAAATATCCTCATATAAAACTAGAAAGAAGGTTTCTGAGATAGTTCTCCATGCTGTGTGAATTGATCTCAAAGAGTTACACCTTTCTTTTCATGGAGCACTTTGCTAACAGAGTTTCGGTGAAACCCACAAAGGGATATTTGGGAGCACATTGAGGCCTACAGTGAAAAAAGAAGTATCCTCAGATAAAAACAAGAAAAAAGCTTTCTGAGAGCTCTACTTTGTGATCTCACAGAGTTACACCATTCTTTGCATTGAGCAGTTTGAAAACATTGTTATCATATAATCTGCAAATGGATATTTGGGAGTGCATTGAAGCCTATGGTGACAAAGGAAATATCCACAGATAAAAACAAAAAAGAAGCCTTTTGAGAAACTGCTTTGAGATGTGTGAATTCATCTCACTGAATTACACTGTTCTTTTCATTGAGCAGTTTGCTAACACTGTGTTCTTTGTATCTGCAATGGGATAATTTGGAGTGCATTGAAGCTTATGGTGACAAAGGAAATATCCTCATATAAAAACTAGAAAGAAGCTTTCTGAGAAACTGCTTCATGATGTGTTAATTCTTCTCACAGAGTTATGTGATTCTTTTCATGGATCAGTTTCTTAGCACTGTTTTTGGGCAATCTGAGAGGGGATACTTTTGATTGCATTGAAGCCTATGGTGTCTAAGGAAATATCCTTTGATAAAAACTAGAAAGAATCTTTCAGAGATAGTTCTTTGTGATGTGTGAAATTTTCTCACAGAGTTAAACTTTTCTTTTCATGGGGGCAGTTTGCTAACAGAATTTTTGTGGAATCTACAAAGAGATATTTCAGAGAACTTTGAGGAATATAGTGAAAAAGGAAATATCATCAGATAAAAATGATAAAGATGCTTTCTGAGAAACTGCTTTGATATGTGTGAATTCATCTCCCAGAGTTGCACTGTTCTATTCATTTTGCAGGGTGATAACACTGTTTTTGTGAAATCTGCAACAGGATGTATGGGAGTTCATTTAAGCCTATTTGGGAACACATTGAGGTCCATAGTAAAAAAGGAAATACCCTCAGATAAAAACAAGAAAGACGCATTCTGAGAAATTGCTTTGTGATGTGTGAATTTATCTCAAACAGTTACACCATTCCTTTCACTGAGCAGTTTGATAAAACAGCTTTCTTGGAATCTGCAATAGGATATTTGGGAGAGCATTGAAGCCTATGGTGACAAAGGAAATATCCTCAGATAAAAAACCAAGAAGAAGCTTTCTGAGAAACTGTTTTGGGATGTGTGAAATCATCTCACAGATTACACTGTTCTTTTCATTGAGCAGTTTTCTAACACTGTTTTCTTGGAATCCGCAATGGGATATTTTGGAGTGCATTCATGCTTATGGTGATCAAGAAAATATCCTCATATAAAAACTAGAAAGAAGCTTTCTGAGAAACTGCTTTGTGATGTTTTAATTCAACTCACAGTGTTACATGATACTTTTCATTGATCAGTTTGGTAGCACGGTTTTTGGGGAACTTAAGAAGGCATATTTTGGATCGCATTGAAGACTACGATGACTAAGGAAATATCCTCAGATATAAACTGGAAATAAGCTTTCTGAGAAACTTCTTTGTGATGTGTGAATGTATCTCACAGAGTTACACCTTTCTTTTTATGGGTCAGTTTGCTAACACCGTTTTCATGGAATCTGCAAAGGGACATTTTGAAGTGCATTGAGGCCAATAGTGAAAAAGGAAATATCCTCAGAAAAAAAATGAGAGAGAAGCTTTCTGAGAAACTGCTTTGTGATGTGTGAATTCACCACACAGACCTACACTGTTCTTTTCAATGAGCAGTTTGATAACACTTTTCTCGTGGAATCTGCAATAGGATATTTGGGAGTGCATTGAATCCTGTGGTGACAAAGGAAATATATTCAGATAAAAACCAAAAAAATCTTTCTGAGAAACTGCGTTGTTTGTGTCAATTCCTCTCAACGAGTTACACTGTTCTTTTCATTGAGCAATTTGCTAACACTGTTTTCTTGGAATCTGCAATGGGATATTTTGGAGTGCATTTAAGCTTATGGTGACAAAGGAAATATCATCATATACAAACTAGAAAGAAGCTTTCTGAGAAACTGCTTTGTGATGTGTTAATTCATCTCATCTCACAGAGTTACACAATCCTTTTCATGAATCAGTTTGATAGCACGGTTTTTGGGGTATCTAAGATGGTATATTTTATATCACATTGAAGCCTATGGTGACAAGGGAAACATACTCATATGATAACTAGAAAAAAGCTTTCTGATAAAGTTCTTTGTGATGTGTGAATTCATCTCACAAAGTTACACCTTTCCTTTAATGAGGCAGATTGCTAACACTGTTTTTGTAGAAACTGCAAGGAGATATATGGGATACATTGAGGCATATAGTGAGTAAAGAAATATCCTCAGGTAAAAATGAGAAAGAAGCTTTCTGAGAAACTGCTTTTCAATGTGTGAATTCATCTCAAAGAGTTGCATGGTTCTTTTCATTGAGCAGTTTGATAACACTATTTTTATGAAATCTGCAACAGGATATTTGAAAGCACTTTGAAGCCTATAGTGATGAAGGAAATATCCTCAGATACAAACTAAAAAGAAGGCTTTTGAGAAACTGCTTTGTGATGTGGAAATTCATCACTCAGAGTTACACTGTTCTTTTCATTGATTAATTTGCTAACACTGTTTTCTTGGAATCTGCAATGGGATATTTTGGGTTCACTGAAACTTATTGTGAATAAGGAAATATCCTCAGACAAAAATTAGAAAGTTACTTTCTGACAAACTGCTTTATAATACGTTAATTCATCTCACAGAGTTACACAATTATTTTCATGGATGAATTTGATAGTACAGTTTTTGGGGAATCTGAGAACAGTTGTTTTGAATCACATTGAAGCCTATGGTGAAAAAGGAAATGTCCTTGGATAAAAACTATAAAGGAGCTTTCTGAGAAAGTTCTTAGCGATGTGTGAATTCATCTCACAGATTTACACCTTTATTTTCATGGAGCAGTGTGCTAACACTGTTTTTGTGGAATGTGCATTGGGATAATTCAGAGCTCATTGAAGCTTACATTGACAAAAGAAAAACATTAATATACAAACTAGTAAGAAGATTTCTGAGAAACTGCTTTGGATGTGTTAATTCATCTCACAGAGTAACACGGTTCTTTTCATGGATCAATTTTTTAGCATTGTTTTTCAGGTATGTGAGTAGGGATATTTCAGATAGCATTGAAGCCTAGGTTGACAAAGAAATTATCCTCAAATAACAACTAGAGAGAAGCTTTCTGAGAAAGGCTTTGGGATGTGTGATTTCATTTCACAGAGTTACACCTTTGTTTTCATGGAGTAGTGCATTAATACTGTTTTCTTGGAATCTGCAAAGGGATATCTGGGAGTGCATTGAGACCTATGGAGAAAAGGAAATATCCTCAGATAAAAACTACAAAGAAGATTTCTGAGAAACTGGTTTGCTATGAAGAATTCTTCAAAGAGATTTACACCATTCTTTTCTTGGAGATGTATGATAACACTGTTTTCCTGGAGTCTGCAATATGATATTTGGGAGTGCATTGAAGCCTATGGTGACAAAGGAAATATCCCTATAGAAAAACCAAAAAGAAGTTTTCTGAGAAACTGCTCTCTGATGTGTGAATTCAACTCACAGAGTTACACTGTTCTTTTCATTGAGCAGTTTGCTAACACTGTTTTCTTGCAATCTACAATGATATATTTCAGAGTGCATTGAAGTTTACTGCGAAAAAGTGAATATCCTCAGACAAAAACTGGATAGAAACATTATGAGAAAGAGTTTTGTGATTTGTGAATTCATCATACAGTGTTACATGATTCCTCTCATGGATCAGTTTGATAGCACTGTTTTGGGGGATGCTGAGAAGGGATATTTTGGATCACATTTAAGCCTATGGTGACAAAGGAAATATCCTCAGATAAAAACTATAAAGAAGCTTTCTGAGAAAGTTCTTTGTGATGTGTGAATTCATCTCACAGAGTTACACCTCTCTGTTCATGGAGACGTTTGCTAACAATGTTTTCGTGGAATCTGCAAATGGATATCTGGGAGCGCATTGAGGCCTATATTGAAAAAGGAAATATCCTCATAGAAAAATTAGAAAGAAGCTTTCTGAGAATCAGCTTTGTGATGTTTGAATTCAATGCACAGAGTTTCACTATTGTTTTCATGGAGTAGTTAGCTAACACTGTTTTCTTGGAATCTGCAATGGCATATTTAGAAGCTCATTGAAGTTAAGTGTAAATAAGGAAATATCTTCAGGCAAAAACTAGAAAGAAACTTTCCAAGAAACTGCTTTGTGATGTGTGAATTCATGTCCGAGAATTACACTGTCTTTTTCATTGAACAGTTTGCTAACACTGTTTTCTTGCAATCTGCAATGGAATATTTCATAGCACATTGAAGCTTATGGTGACAAAGGAAATATTCTCATATAAAAACTAGAAAAAAGCTCTCTGAGAAATCACTTTGTGATGTGTTAATTCATCTGACAGAGTTACACAATTTTTTTCATGGATCAGTTTGGTAGCACTGTTATTTGGGAATCTAAGAAGGGATATTTTGGATCACATTGAAGCCAATGGTGACTAAGGACATATCCTCAGATAAAAACTAGAGTCTATCTGAGAAATTTCTTTGTGATGTGTGAATTCGTCTCACAGATTTACATCTTTCTATTCATGAAGCCATTTGCTAACACTGTTTTCTTTGAATCTGCGAAGGGATATTTGGGAGTGCATTGAGGCCTATAGTGAAAAAGTAAATATCCTCAGATAAAAACTAGAAAGAATATTTCTGAGAAATTGCTTTGTAATGTGTGAATTCATCTTACAGAGTTACACCATTGTTTTCATTGAGAAGTTTGATAACACTGTTTTTGTGGAATTTTCAATAGGATATTTGAGAGCGCATTGAAGCCTATGGTGACAACGGAAATATCCTCAGTTACAAACCAAAAAGAAGCTTTCTAAGAAACTGCTTTGTGTGTTGTTGATTCATATCACAGAGTTACACCTTTGTTTTCAAGGAGCAGTTTGCTAACCCTGTTATTGTGGAATCTGTGAAGAGATTTTGTGAGCGATTTGATGCCTTTGGTTAAAAAGGAAATATCCCCAGATAAAAAATAAACAGAAGCTTTCTGAGAAGCTGCTTTGTGTTGCATGAATTCATCTCACAGATTTACACTGTTCATTTCATTGAAGAGTTTGCTAATACTGTTTTCTTGGAATCTTCAATAGGATATTTCAGAGTCCATTAAAACTTTTGGTGACCAAGGAAATAACCTCACACAAAAACTGGAAAGAAGCTTTCTGAGAAAGTGTTTTGTGATGTGTTAATTCATTTCCCAGAGTTACATGATTCTCTTTTTGGATCAATTTGGGAAGTCTCTTTTTCTGGATTCTGACAAGGGATATTTTGGATGACATTGAAGCCTGTAGTGACAAAGGAAATATCCTCTGATAAAAACTAGAAAGGTTCTTTCCAAGAAAGTACTTTATGATGTGTGTATTCATCGCAAAGTGTTACACTTTTCTTTCTGTAGAGTAATTTGCTAACACCGTTTTCATGGAATCTGCAAAGGGATACTTGGGAGTGCGTGGAGGATTATGGTGATAAATGAAAGATCCTCTGCTAAAAACCCAAAAGAAGATTTCTGTGAAACTGCTATGTGATGTGTGAATTCATCTCACAGAGTTACACCACTCTTTCTGTTGAGAAGTTTGCTAACAATTTTTATGTGGAATCTGCAATGGGATATTCACGAGTGCGTTGAGGCCTATGGTGAAAAATAAAATATCCTCAGACACAAAATAGAAAAAGCTTTCTGACAACCTGTTTTGGGGTTTTTGAATTGATCTCATAGAATTACACGATTCTTTTCATGAAGCACTGTGGTAGTGTTTTTTGGAGAGAATCTGAAGAGGGATATTTGGATGCATTGAAGTCTGGTGAAAATGAATTATCCTCATAAAAAACTAGAAAGAAGCTTTCTAAGAAACTGCTTTGTGATGTCTGAATTCAGCTCACAGAATTATATGTGTCTTTTCATGGATCGGTTTGATAGCACTGTTTTTGGGGAATATGAGAAGGGATATTTTGAGTTGCAGTGTAGCCTATGGTGAAAAAGGAAATATTTTCAAATAAAAACTAGAAGTAAGCTTTATGAGAAACTGCTTTGTAATGTTGGAATTCATCTCACAGACTTTCATGATACTTTTCTTGCAGCTGTTTGCTGACACTGTTTTTGAAGAATCTGTAATAGGATATTTGAGAGCACATTGAAGTCTATGGTGACAAAGGAAATACCCTCAGACAAAAAGCAAAAAGAAACTTTCTGAGAAACTGCTTTGTGATGTGTGAATTCACCTCACACAGTCACACTGTTCTTTTCATTGAGCAGGTTGCTAACAATCTTTTCTTGAAATCTGCAATCTGATATTTCAGAGTGCATTGAAGTTTATTGTGACAAAGGAAATATAATCAGATAACAACTGGAAAGAAGGTTTCTGAAAAACCACCTTGGGATGTGTTAATTCAACTCACAGGGTTACACAATCCTTTTCATGGATCAGTTTGGTAGAACTGTTTTTGGGGAAGCTGAGAAGGGATATTTTGGATCGCATTGAAGACTATGTTGACTTTGGAAATACCTCAGATAATAACTACAAAGTATCATTCTGAGAAAGTACTTTCTGATGTGTGAATTTGTCTAACAGAGTTACACCTTTCTTTTCATGGAGCAGCTTCCTAACAGTGTTTTCAAGGAATCTGCAAAGGGATATTTGGGAGTGCTTGTAGGATTATGGTGAAAAAGTAAACGTCCCCTGATAAAAACCAAAGAGAAGATTTATGTTAAACTGCTTTGTGATGTGTGAATTCAACACACAGTGTCACGTCATTTTTTTCATTCAGAAGTTTGCTAACACTTTTTTCCTGGAATCTGCAATGGGACAATCATGAGAGCATTAAGGCCTAAGGTGAAAAATGAAATATCCTCAGACAAAATATAGAAAGAGCTTTCTTAGAAACTGCTTTGTGATTTGTGAATTCATCTCACAGAGTTACAGTGTTCTTTTCATTCAGCAGTTTGATCACACGTTTTTCATGGAAGCTGCAATGGGATATTTCAGAGCACATTGAAGCTTAAGATGATATAGGAATTATCCTCATAGAAAAAGTAGAAAGAAACGTTCTGAGAAATTACTTTGTGATGTGCTAATTCATCTCACAGAGTTACATGATTCTTTTCATGAATCAGTTTGGTAGCAATTTTTTGGAAATCTGAGAAGGGATGTTTTGAATCGCATTGAAGACTAAGGTGACAAAGGAAATATCCTCAGATAAAATCCAGAAAGAAGGTTTCTGAGAAAGTTTTCTGTGATGTGTGAATTCATCTCACAGAGTTACGCCTTTCTTTACATGGAATCATTTGCTAACATTGTTTTTGTGGAATCTGAAAAGGGGTATTTTGGAGCGCATTGAGGGCTATGGTGAAAAACTAAATATCCTCAGATAAAAATAGAAAGAAGCTTTCTGAGAAACTGAATTGTGATGTGTGAATTCATCTCACACATTTACACCGTGCTTTTCATTGAGCAGTTTGCGAACACGGTTTTCATACAATCTACAAAGGGATATTTTGGAGTGCATTAAGGCCTATAGTGAAAAAGGAAATATCCTCATAGAAAAACTAGAAAGTAGCTTTCTGAGAAACTGCTTTGTGCTGTGTGAATTCATCTCACAGAGTTGCACCATTTTCTTCATTGAGCTGTTTGATGACACTGTTTTCGTGGAATCTGCAGTAGAATATATGGGAGCCCAGTGAAGCCTGTAGTTACCAAGACAACATTCTCACATAAGAAACAAAAAGAAACTTTCTGAGATACTACTTTGTGATGTGTCAGCTCATCTCACAAAGTTGCAATGTACTTTTCATTGATCAGTTTGCTAACACTGTTTTCTTGAATTCTGCAAGGGGATATTTGAGCATTGAAGTTTATAGTGATAAAGGAAATATCCTCAGACAAAGACTAGTTAGAAGTTATCTGAGAAACTGCTTTTTATTTGTGAATTCATCTCACAAAGAGACACTGTACTTTTCATTGAGCTGTTTGATCACATTCTTTTCATAGATTCTGCAAAGGGATATTTGGGAGTGCATTGATGCCTATGATGACAAAGGAAATATCCTCAGATGAAAACTAGAAAGAAGCTTTCTGAGAAACTGTTTTTTGATGTGTGAATTCATCTCACAGAGTTGCACCATTCCTTTCAATGAGCAGTTTGATAACACTCTTTTCGTGGAATCTGCTATAGGATATTTGTGAGGGCTTTGAAGCCTATGTTGAAAAAGGACATATTCTCAGATAGAAACCAAAAGGAAGCATTCTGAGAAACTGCTTTGTGGTTTGTGAATTCATTCCAGAGAATTACACAATTCTTTTCATGGATCAGTTTGGTAGCACTGTTTTTGGGGAATCTGAGAAAGGATATTTGGGAGCACATGGAAGTCTCTGGTGAAAAAGGAAACATCCTCAGATAAAAATTAGGAAGAAGCTTTCTGAGAAAGAACTTTGTGGTTTATGAATTCATCTCACAGTTTTATATGATTCTTTTCAAGGAGCAGTTAGGTAGCACTGTTTATGTGGAATCTGAGAAAGAATGTTTTGGATTGTATTGAACCTTATGGTGACAAAGGGAATATCCTCAGATAAAAACTAGAAAGAGAATTTCTGAGAAAGTTCCTTGTGATGTGTGAATTCACCTCAAAGAGTACACCTTTCTTTTCATGAAGCAGTTTGCTAACACTGTTTTCGTGGAATCTTCAAAGGGATATTTTGGAGTTCATTGAGACCTATGGTGAAAAAGGAATTATCCTCATATGAAAACTCGACAGAAGCTTTCTGAGAAAGTTACTTGTGATGTGTGAATTTATCTCACAGAGTTAAACCTTACTTTTCATGGATCAATTTGCTAACATTGTTTTCATGGAATCAGAAAAGGGATATTTGGGAGCACATTGAGACCTACAGTGAAAAAGGAAATATCCTCTTAGAAAAACTAGAAAGAAGCTTTCTGAGAATCTGCTTTCTGAGGTTTGAATTCAAGGCACATAGTTACACTGTTCTTTTCATGGAGCAGTTTGCTAGCCTTGTTTTCTTGGAATCTACAATGATGCATTTCGTAGCATATTGAAGCTTATGGTAACAAAGGAAATATCCTCATGTTAAAACTAGAAAGAAGCCCTCTGAGAAACTGCTTTATGATGTGTTAATTCATCTCACAGAGTTACACAATTCCTTTCATGGATCAGTTTGGTAGCACTGTTATTGGGTAATCTGAGAAGGGATATTTTGGATAATCATGAAGCCTATGGTGACTAAGGAAATATCCTCAGATAAAAAATTAGAAAGAAGCTTTCTGAGAAAGTTTCTTCAGATGTGTGAATTCATCTCACAGATATACATGCTATATACCTTTCTTTTCAAGGAGCACTTTGCAAACACTCTTTTCATGGAATCTACAAAGGGATATTTGGGATCGCATTGAGGCCTATGGTGAAAAAGGAAATATCCTCAGATTAAAACTAGAAAGAAGCTTTCTGAGAAACGGCTTTGTGATGTGTGAATTCATCTCACAGTGCTACACTGTTCTCTTCATTTATCAGTCTGCTAACACTCTTGCCTTGAAATCTGTGATGGGAGATTTCTGAGCACATTGAGGCTTATGGTGACAAAGGAATTACCGTCATATAAAAACTAGAAAGAAGCTTTCCAAAAAACTGTTTTATGATATGTGAATTTATCTCAGAGAGCTACACCTTTCTTTTCATTGAGCAGGTTGATAACACAGTTTTTGTGGAATATGTGATAGGATATTTGGGAGCACATTGAAGCCTATGGTGACAAATAAATATCCTCAGATAAAAAACAAAAAGAAGCATTCTGAGAAGCTGCTTTGTGATATATTAATTCATCTCACAGAATTGTATTGTTCTTTTCATTTATCAGTATGCTAACACTGTTTGCTTGGAACCTGCAATGTGGTATTATGGATTGCACTGAAGCGTATAGTGACAAAGGAATCATCCTCAGAAAAAAACTAGAAAGAAGGTTTCTGACAAACTGTTTTGAGATGTGTTAATTCACCTCACAGCATTGCAATATTCTTTTCATGAATCAGTCTGTTAGAACTGCTTTGGGGAATTTGAGAAAGGATATTTTTTATTGCTTTGAAGCCTATGGTGACAAAGGAAATATCCTCAGATAAAAACTAGAAAGAAACTTTCTGAGAAAGTTCTCTGTGATGTATGAATTCATCTCATAGTGTTACACCTCTCTTTTCATGGAGCAGTTTGCAAACACTCTTTTCGTGGAATGTGTAAAGGGATATATCGGAGTGCATTGAAGCTTAATTTGACAAAGGAAATACCTCAGACAAAAATTGGAAAGAAGCTTTCTGAGAAACTGCCTTGTGATTTGGGATTTCATCTCACAGAGTTACACGATTTTTTTCAAAGAGCTATTTGGTAGCACTGTATTTGGGGTATCTGAAAAGGGATATTTTGGATAACATTGAAGCCTGTGGCGACAAAGAAAATATACTCTCATAAAAATTATAAAGAAGTTTTCTGAGAAGCTGTTTTGTGATGTGGGAATTCATCTCACAGTGTTGCACCTTTCTTTTCATGGAGCAGTTTGCTAATAGTGTTTTCGTGGAATCTGCAAAGAGATATTTGGGAGCACGTTGAGGACTATGGTGAATAAGGAAATATCCTTAGATAAATACTGGAAAGAATCTTAATGAGAAACTGCTTTGTAAAACGTGAATTCATCTCAGAGTTACGATGTTATTTTCATTCAACAGTCTGCTAACACTGTTTTCTTGTAATCTGCAATGGGATATTTCTCAGCACATTGAAGCTTACAGTGACAAAGGAAATATCTTCATATAAAAACTAGAAAGAAGCTTTCTGAGAAACCACTTTGTGATGCGTTATTTCATCTCACAGAGTTACATGATTCTTTTAATTGATCAATTTGGTAGCATTGTCTTAGGAGAAGCTGTGAAGGTACATTTTGGATCACATTGAAGCCTATGGTGACAAAGGAAATATACTCAGATAAAAACTAGGAAGAGGCTTTCTGAGATAGTGTTTTGTGATGTGTGATTTCATTTCACAGAGTTACACCGTTCTTTCCATTGAAAAGTTTGGTAACACTGTTATCGTGGAATCTGCAATAAGATATTTGGGAGTGAATTGAAGCCAATGATGACAAAGAAAGTATAATCAGATAAAAACCAAAAAGAAGCTTTCCAATAAACTTCTTTGTGATGTGTGAACTCATCTCACAGACTTATACTGATCTTTTCATTGATCAGTTTGCTCACAGTGTTTCCTTGTAATCTACAATGGGATATTTTGGAGTATATTGAAGCTTATGGTGACAAAGGAAATATCCTCAGAAAGAAACTACAAAGAAGCTTACTGAGAAACTGCTTTGTGATGTGTGAATCCATCTCACAGAGTTACATGATACTTTTCATGCAGTTGTTTGCTTGCACTGTTTTTGTGGAATCTGGGAAGGGATATTTTGTATTGCCTTAAAGTCTATTGTGAAAGAGGAAATATCCTCAGTTAAAAACTAGAAAGAAGGTTTCTGAGAATCTTCTTGGTGATGTGTGAATTCATCTCACAGAGTTACACCTTTCTTTTCTAGGAGCAGTTTACTAACACTGTTTTCCTGGAATCTACAAAGGGATATTTACGAGTGCATTTAGTCCTACGAATGGAAGCCTATAGTGACAAAGGAAATATACTCAGATAAAAACTAGAAAGAAGCTCTGTGACAAACTTCTTTGTGATGTGTGAATTCATCTCATGGAGATACACCTTTCTTTTCATGCAATAGTTTGTTAACTCTGTTTTCCTGGAATCTGCAAAGGGATATTTGGGAGCTCATTGAGGCCTATAGTTAAAAAGGCAATGTACTCATATAAGAACTAGAAAGAAGCTTTCTGAAAAACTGCTTTGTGGTTTGTGAATTCATCTCACAGTGTTACATGATTCTTTTCATGGAGCAGTTCGGTAGCACTGTTTATGCGGAATCTGAGAAGGAATGTTTTGGATCACATTGAAGCCTATGGTGACAAAAGAAATATCTTCAGATAAAAACTAGAAAGAAACTTTCTGAGAAACTGCTTTTGATGTGTGAATTCACCTAACAGAGCTAAGCCATGATTTTCTTTGAGCATTTTGATAACACTGTTTTCCTGGAATCTGCAGTAGGATATTTGGGAGTGCAATGAACAATACGGTGATAAAGGAAATATCCTCATAGAAAAATCAAAAAGAAGCTTTCAGAAAAACCATTTTGTGATGTGTGAATTCATCTCACAGTGTTACACTGTACTGTTCATTGATCAGCTTGCTAACACAGTTTTCTTGAAATCTGCAATGGGACATTTCAGAGTGCATTGAAGTTTATGGTGACAAAGGAAATATCCTTAGACAAAAACTAGAAAGAAGCTTTCTGAGGAACTGCTTTGTGATTTCTGAAATCATCTCACCGAATTACAGCTTTCTCTTCATGGAGCAGTTTGGAAGCCCTGTTTTTGGGGAATGTGAGAAGGGATATTTTGGATCTCATAGAAGCCTATGTTGTCAAAGGAAATATCCTCAGATTAAAACTAGAAAGAAGCTTTCAGAGAAACTTCTTTGTGATGTATGTATTCATCTCGCAGTGTTACGTTGTTGTTTTCATTGAGCAGTTGCTAACACTGTTTTCTAGGAATCTGCGATGGGATATTTCAGAGCACACTGAGTCTTATGGTGACAGGGAAATAAATTCATATAAAAACTAGAAAGAAGCGTTCTGAGAAATCACTTTGTGATGTGTTAGTACATCTAAAACAGTTACACAATTCTTTTCATGGATACATTTTTTAGCACTGTTTTTGAGGAATCTGAGTAGAGATATTTTGGATATCATTGACGTCTAGGGTGACAAGAAATTATCCTCAGATAAAAACTAGAAAGAATCTTTCTGAGAAAGGCTTTGGTGATGTCTGAATTCATCTCACAGAGTTACACCTTTATTTTCATGGAGCAACTTGCTAACACTGTTTTCGTGGAATCTGCAAAGGGATATTTGGGAACGCATTGAGGTCTATAGTGAACAACGAATTATTCTCAGTTAAAAACTAGAGAGAAACTTTTTGAGAAACTGCTTTGTTATGTGTGAATTCATCTCACAGAGATATAGTGTTCATCTCATGGAGCATTTTGGTATCAGTGTTTTTGGGTAATCTGAGAAGGGCTATTTTGGATTGCATTGATGTCTATGGTGACAAAGGAAATATCCTCTGATGAAAAAGTAGAAAGAATCTTTCTGAGAAAGTTCCTTGTGTTGTGTGAATTCATGTGACCTATTTAACCCTTTCTTTTCATGGAGCCATTTGCTACCAGTGTTTCCCTGGAATCTGCAAAGGGATATTTGGGAACACATTGAGGCATGTGGTGAAGAAAGAAGTATCTTCAGGTAAAATCTAGAAGGAACCTTTCAGAGAAACAGCTTTGTGACATGTAATTTTATCTCACATGCTTATGTCATTCTTATCATTGAGCAGTTTGATGACACTGTTTTCGTGGAAACTGCAATAGGATATTTGAGAGTGCATTGAAGCCTATCATGTCAAAGGAAATATCCACATAAAAAAACAAAAAGTAGCTTTCTGAGAAACTGTTTTGTGATGTGTGAATTCACCTCCCTGGGTTACACTGTCCTTTTCATTGAGCTATTTGCTAACACCGTTTTCCCGGAATCTACTATGGGATATTTTAGAGCACATTAAAGCTTATGGTGACAAAGGAAATATTCTCAGACAAAAACTAGAAAGAAACTTTCTGATAAGCTGCTTTGTGATTTGTGAATTCACCTCACAGAGTTACATGATTCTTTTCATGATGTAGTTTGTTAGCACAGTATTTGGTCATTCTGAGAAGGTATATTTGGATCTCATTGAAGCCTATGGTGCAAAGGAAATATCCTCAGACAAAAACCAGAAAGTAGCTTTCTGAGAAATTGCTTTGTGATTTTTGAATTAATCTCACAGAGTTACAAGATTCTTCTTATAGATCACTTGGATAGCACTGTTTTTGTCAATCTCAGAAGGTATATTTTTATCTCATTGAAGCCTATGGTGACAAAGGAAATGTCCTCAGACTATAAGTAGAAAAAAGCTTTATGAGAAAGTTCTTTGTTATGTGTGAATTCACCACACAGTGTTACACTTTTCTTTTCATGGAACACTTTGCTAACACTGTTTTCCAAGAATCTTCAAAGGGATATTTGGGAATGCATTGAGGCCTATGGTGAAGAAGGAAGTGTCCTCAGATAAAAACTGGAAGGAACCTTTCTGAGAAACTGCTTTGTGACGTGTGATTTCATCTCACAGAGTTACACTGCTGTTTTCATTGAGCAGTTGGATAACACTTTTTTCGTGGAATCTGCAATAGGGTATATGGGAGTACATGGAAGCCTATGATGACAAAGGAAATATCCTCAGACAAAAACAAGAAAGAAGGTTTCTGAGAAAGTTCTTTGTGATGTGTGAATTCAACTCACAGAAATACACCTTACTTTTCATGGCACAGTTTGCTAACACTGTTTTTGTGGAATCTCCCGAGGAATTTTTGGTAGTGCTCTGAGGCCTATGGTGATAAAGGAAATATTCTCAGATAAAAACTAGAAAGAAGCTTTCTGACAAACCACTTTGTGATGTGTTAATTCATCTCATGGAATTACATGATTCTTTCACAGATCAGTATGGTAGCACTGTTTTGGTAACTCTGAGAAGGGATATTTTGGATCACTTTGAAGCCTATGGTTACAAAGGAATTATCCTCAGAGAGGAAATAGAAATAAACTTTCGCTGGGCGTGGTGGCTGAAGCCTGTAATCCCAGCACTTTGGGAGGCTGAGACGGGCGGATCACGAGGTCAGGAGATCGAGACCATCCTGGCTAACACGGTGAAACCCCGTCTCTACTAAAAATACTAAAAAAAAAACTAGCCGGGCGAGGTGGCAGGTGTCTGTAGTCCCAGCTACTCGGGAGGCTGAGGCAGGAGAATGGCATAAACCCAGGAGGCAGAGCTTGCAGTGAGCTGAGATCTGGCAACTGCACTCCAGACCGGGCGACAGAGCGAGACTCTGCCTAAAAAAAAAAAAAAAAAAGAAAAGAAACTTTCTGAGAAATGTCCTTGTGATGTGTGAATTCATCTCAGAGTTACACTGTTCTTTTCAATGAGCAGTTTGCTAACACAGTTTTCTTGGAATCTTCAATGGGATACTTGGTAGGGCATTGAAGCTTATGGTGACAGGAAAATCCTCACATAAAAGCTAGATAGAAGCTTTCTCAGAAACTGCTTTCTGATGTGATAATATATCTCACAGAGTTACATAATACTTTTCATGGAGCAGTTTGGCAGCACTGTTTTTGGAGAATCAGAATGGATATTTTGGATCCCATTGAGCTTCTGGTGACAAAGGAAATATCCTCAGTTAAAAACCAGAAAGAAGCTTTCTGAGAAAGGTCTTTGTGATGTTGGAGTTCATCTCACAGAGTTACACCATTCTTTTCAAGGAGCAGTTTGTCAAAATTGTTTTCGTGGAATATGCAATGGGATATTTGGGAGCTCATTGATTTGTCCTCAGATGAAAACTAGAAAGAAATTTTCTGAGAAACTGATTTATGATGTGTGAATTCATCTCACAGAATTACACCATTCCTTTCCATTAGCTGTTTGATAACACGGTTTTCGTGGAATCTGCTATAGGATATTTGGGAGGGCATTGAAGCCTATGGCGACAAAGGAAATATTCTCAGATAAAAACCAAACGGAAGCTTTCTGAGAAACTGCTTTGTGATTTGTGAATTCATGTCACAGAGTTACACGATTCTTTTCATGGAACAGTTTGGTAGCACTGTTTTTGGGGAATCTGCAAAGGGATATTTGTATTGCTTTGAAGCCTACGGTGACAAAGGAAATATAATCAGATATCAACTAGAAAGAAACTTCCTGAGAAACTGCTTTGTGATGTGTGAATTCATCTCACAGATTTACACTGTTCTTTTCATTGAGCACTTTGCTAACACTGTTTTCTTGGAATCTGCAAAGGCATACTTGAGAGTGCTTTGAGACATATGGCGACAAAGGAAATATCCTCATATAAAAACTGGGGATATTCTAGAGTCCTTTGATGCCTATCATGAAAAACGACCTTTCTTCAGATAAAAAAGTAGAAAGAGGTCTTCTGAAAAACAATTTTTTGATATGTGAATTCATGTTACAGAGTTTCACCATTCTTTTCATTGATAAGTTTGATAACACAGTTTTCATGCAATCTGCAATAGGACATTTGTGAGTGCATTGAAGCCTATGGTGACAAAGGAAATATCCACAGATAAAAGTCCAATAAGAAGATTTCTGTGAAACTCCTTAGTGATGTGTGAACTCATCTTAGAGAGGTACACCATTCTTTTCATTGAGAAGTTTGCTAACACTTTTTTCGATTAATCTGCTATGGGATATTGGGGAGGTCATTGATTAATACAGTGAAAAAGGAAATATCCTCACATAAAAACTAGAAAGGAGTTTTCTGAGAATCATCTTTGTGATATGCGAATTCATCTCACAGAGATACACCATTCTTTTTATGTAACAGCTTGGTAGTACTGTTTTTGGGGAATCTGAAAAGGGATATTTTGGGTCACATTGAAGCCTATGGTGACAAAGGTAATATCCTCAATTAAAAACTACAAGGAAGATTTATGAGAAACTCCCTACTGGTGTGTGAATTCATCTCACAGAGTTACACTGTTGTTTTCAGTGCACAGTTTGATAACACTGTTTTCGTGGAATCTTCAATAGTATATTTGGGAGAACATTGCAGCCTACAGTGACAAAGGAAATATCCTCCGACAAAAACCAAGAAGAAGCTTTCTGAGAAACTGCTTTGCAATGTGTGAATTCAACTCACAGATTTATGCATTTCTTTTTATGGAGCAGTGAGTTTACACTATTTACGTGGAATTTGCAAAGGAATATTTGCAAGCACATGAGGCAAATGATGAAAAAGGAAATATCTTCAGATAAAAACTAGAGGGAAGCTTTCTGAGAAAGTTCCTTGTGATGTGTGAATTCATTTCAGAGAGTTGCACCTCTCTCTTCATGTAGCAGTTTGCTAACACTGTTTTTTCAAATCTGCAGAGGGATATTTGTGAGCACTTTGAGACCTATGGTGAAAAAGGAAATATCCTCACATAAAAACTAGAAAGAAGCTTTCTCAGAAACTGCTTTCTGATGTGTAAATTCATCTCACAGACTTACACTGTTCTTTTCATTGAGCAGTTTGCTAACACTATTTTCTTGGAACTTGCAATGGGATACTTAGGATCACATTGAAGCTTATGATGATAAAGGCAATATCCTCAGATAAAAACTAGAAAGAAGCTTTCTGAGAAACTGCTTTGTGATGTGTGGATTCATCTCACAGAGTTACACCATTCTTTTCATTGACCAGTTTGGTAGCACTGATTTTAGGGAATCTGAAAAGGGATATTTTGGATTGCATTGAAGTTTTGGTGACAAGGGAATTATCCTCAGATAAAAACTAGAAAGAAGCTTTCTGAGAAACTTGTTTGTGATACAAGAATTCACCTCACAAATTTACATCTTTCTTTTCATAGAGCAGCTTGCTAACACTGTTTTTGTGGAATATGTAAAGGGATAGTTGGGAGCACATTGAGGCTTATGGTGAAAAAGGAAATGTCCTCAGATAAAAACGAGAAATAAGTTATCTGAGAATCTGATTTTCTGGTTTATGATGTGTTAATTCATCTCACAAAATTACATGATTCCTTTCATGGATCAATTTGGTAGCACTGATATTCGGGAATCTGAGAGGGAATATTTTAGATCTCATAGATGCCTATGGTGACAAAGGAAATATCCTCAGATAAAAACTAGAAAGAGCCTTTCTGAGAAAGTTCTTTGTGATGTGTGAATTCATCTCATGGAGTTACACCTATCTTTCCATAGAGTATCTTCCTAACATTGTTTTCCTGGAATCTACAAAGGGATATTTGGAAGTGTATTGAGGCCTATAATGAAAAGGGAAATAGCCTGAGATAAAAACTAGAAAGAAGCTTTCTGACAAACTGCTTTGAGACGTGTGAATTCATCTCACAGAATTACACTGTTGTTTTCATTGTGCAGTTTGCCAACACTGTTTTCTTGGAATCTGCAATTGGATATTTCGGAGCACATTGTAGCTTATGGTTACAAAGGAAATAGCCTCATTAAAAAACTAGACAGAAGAATTTTGAGAAACCACTTTGTGATGTGCTAATTTATCTCACAGGGTTCATGATTCTTTTTATGGAGCCATTTGGTAGCTCTTTTTTTGGGGAATCTGAGAAGGGATATTTTGGATCACATTGAAGTCTATGCTGGCTAAGGAAATATCCTCAGATAATTACTAGAAATAAGATTTCTGAGAAACTTGTTTCTGATTTCATCTCACAGGGATACAAGTTTCTTTTCATGGTGCAGTTTTCCAGCACTGTTTTTGGGAAATTCAGGAAGGGATATTTTGATTTGCACTGAAGTGTGTGGTGTCAAAGGAAATATCCTCAGATAATAACTACAAAGAATCTTTCTGAGAAACTGCTTTGTGATGTGTGAATACATCTCACAGAGTTACACTGTTCTTTTCATCAAGCAGTTTGCTGACACTGTTTTCTTGGAATCTGCAATGCGATATTTTGGAGTGCCTAAAAGCTTATGGTGACAAAGGAAAAGTTCTCATGTAAAAACTAGAAAGAAACATTCTGAGATACAGCTTTGTGATATGCTAATTATCTCACAGGGTTACACAATTCTTTTCATGGAGCCATTTGGTAGCACTCTTTTTGGGGAATCTGAGAAGGGGTATTTTGGATTACATCGAAGCCTATGGTTACTAAGAAAATATCCTCAGATAAAAAACAAGAAAGAAGCTGTGTGAGAAAGTTCTTTGTGATGTGTAATTTCATCTCACAGAGTTACAACTTCCTTGCCTTGGAGCAGCTTGCTAACACTATTTTCGTGAAATCTGCAAAGGCATACTTGGGAGTGCATTGAGGCTGATGGTGAAAAAGGAAATATCCTCAGATAGCAACTAGAAAGAAGCTTTCTGAGAAACTGCTTTGTGATGTGTGAATTCATCTCACAAAGTTACACTGTTCTTTTCATTGAGCAGTTTGCTAACAGTTTTCTTGGAATCTGTAATGGGGTATTTTGGAGTGCATTGAAGCTTATTTTGACAAAGGGAATATCTTCAGACAAAAACTAGAAATGAAGTCTCTGAGAAACACCTTTGTGATGTGTGAGTTTATCTACCAGAGTTACACCACTGTTTTCATGGAGAAGTATGGTAGCATTGTTTTTGTGGGATCTGAAAAGGGATATTTTGAATCACCTTGAAGCCTATGGTGACAAAGGAAATACCTTCAGATACAAAGAAGAAAGAAGCTTTCTAACAAACTTGTTTGTCTTGTGTGAATTCATCTCACCAAAGTACACCATTCTTTTCATGTACATTTGCTAACTCTGTTTTTGTGGAATCTCCAAAGGGATATTTGGGAGTGCATTGAGGACTATAATGTAAAAGGAAATATCCTCAGATAAAAACCAGAAAGAAATTGTCTGAGAAACTGATAAAAACTAGAAGGAAGCTTTCTAGGGACCTGTTTTCATAGAATCTGCCATATTATATTTAGGAATGAATTGAAGCCTATGGTGACAAAGAAAATATCCTCAGATAAAAATCAAAAAGAAGATTTCTGAGAAACTGCTTGGTGATGTGTGAACTCATCTCACTGAGTTACACTGTTTTTTTATTGAGTAGTTTGTGAACTCCGTTTTCTTGGATTCTGCAATGGGATATTTCGGAATGCATAGGAGCTTATGGTGACAAAGGAAATACTCTCATACAAAAACCAGAAAGAAGTTTCTGAGAAACTGCTTTGTGATATGTTAATTCATCTCACAGAGTTACATGATTCTTTTTATGGAGCAGCTTGGTAACACCTCTTTGGGGAATCAGAGAAGGGATATTTTGGATAGCATTGTAGCCTATGATGACAATGGACATATCCTAAGATAAACCAAAAAGTTTTCTGAGAAACTGTTTTGTGACTTCTGAATTCATCTCACAGTATTACGTGATCCTTTTCATGGATCAGTTGGGTAGCACTGTTCTTCGGGAATCTGAGAAGGCATATTTTGGATCACATACAAGCCTAAGGTGAGAAAGGTAATATCCTCAGATAAAAACTAGAAAGAAACTTTCTGAGAAACTTCTTTGTGATGCATGAATTCATCTCACAGTGTTACACTGTTCTCTTCAGGGAGCAGTTTACTAACATTGTTTTCTTGGAATCTGTAGTGGAATATTTCAGAGTGCATTGAATCTTATGGTGACAAGCGAAATATCTTCATACAAAATCTAGAAAGATGCTTTCTGAGAAACTGCTTTGTTTTTTGTGAATTCACCTCACAGAGTTTCATGATTCTTTTTATGGATCAGTTTGGTAGCACTGTTTTTCGGGATGAGAAGGGACATTTTGGATTGCATTGAAGCATATGGTGACAAAGGAAATATCCTCAGATGAAAACTACAAAGAAGCTGTCTGAGAAAGTTACTTGTGATTTTTGAATTCATCTCACAGAGTTACACCTTTCTTGTCATGGAACAGTTTTCTAACCTGTTTTCGTGGAATCTGCAAAGGGATATTTTGGTGTGCATTGAGCTGTACAGTGAAAAGAGAAATATCCTCAGATAAAAACTAGAAAGAAGCTTTCTGAGAAACTGTTTTGTGAAGTGTGAGTTCATCTCACAGTGTTACACCATACTTTTCATGGAGCAGTTTGGTAGCACTGTTTTTGGAGAATCAGAGAAGGGATATTTTGGATTGAATTGAAGCCTTTGGTGACAAGGGAATTATCCTCAGATACAAACTAGAAAGGAGCCTTTTGAGAAACTTCTTTATGACGTGTGAATTCACCTCACAAGGTTACTCCTTTATTTTCATGGATCAGATTGCTAACACTGTTTTTGTGGAATCTGCAAAGTGATATTTGGGAATGCGTTGAGGTGTATATTAAAAATGGAAATATCCTCAGATAAACAGTGGTAAGACTCTTTCTCAGAAACTGCTTCATGATGTGTGAATTCATCTCACAGGGTTACACGTTTCTTTTCATTGAGCTATTTGCTAACTCTGCCTTCTTAGAATTTGCAATGGTATATTTCAGAGCGCCTTGAAGCTTATGATGACAAGGGGCATATCCTCATATAAAAATCAAAAGGAAAATTTCTGAGAAACTGCTTTGTGATATGTTAATTCATATCACAGAACTACACGATCCTTTTCATGGAGAAGTTTGGTAGCACTGTTTTGGGGGAATCTGAGAAGGGATATTCTGAATTGCATTGAAGCATATGGTGACAAAGGAAATATCCTCAGATCAATATTAGAAAGAAGCTTTCTGAGAAACTGCTTTGTGATGTGTGAATTCATCTCACAGGGTTACACTATTCTTTATATTGAGCAATTTAATGACACTGTTTTCGTGGAATCTGCAATAGGATATTTGGGAGCACTTTGAAGCCTATGGTGACAAAGGAAATTTCTTCACATAAAAAACAAAAAGAAACTTTTTGAGACACTGCTTTATTATGTGTCAATTCATCTCAGAGAGTTACATTCCTCTTTTCATTGAGCAGTGATATCTTAGAGGAGATGACTGGGAGTGTATTGAAGCCAGTGTTGAAAAAGGAAATATCCTCAGATTTAAACTAGAAAGAATATTTATGACAAACTGCTTTGTGATGGGTGAATTCATCTCACAGAGTTACACCTTTCTTTTCAATGAGCAGTTTGTTAACATTGTTTTTGTGGAATCTGCAAAGGGATATTCAGGAGTGCATAGAGTCCAATGGAGAAAAAGGAAATACCTTCAGGTACAAACTTGAAAGAAGTTTTCTGAGAAACTCGTTTGTGAAGTGTGCATTCATCTGATAGAATTAAACGTTTCTGTTGGGGGAACACATTGTCCTCACTATTTTGTGGTATCTGAGAAGGGATAATTGGGAGCGCATTGAAGCCTATTTTGGAAAAGGAAATATCCTCATATGAAAACTAGAAAGAAGCCTTCTGACAAACTGCTTTGTGATGAGTTTCTTTATCTCACAGAGTTACATGATACTTTCAATGGAGCAGTTGAATAGCACTGTTTTTGGGGAATCTGAGAAGGGATATTTTCGATCGCATTGAAGCCTATGGTGACAAAGGAAATATCCTCAGAAAAAAACTAGAAAGAATCTTTCTGAGAAAGTTCTTTGTGATGTGTGAATTAATCTCACAGAGTTACACCATTCTATTCTTGGATCAGTTTGGTAGCACTGTTTGTGGGGAATCTGAGAAGGGATATTTTGAATTGCATTGAAGCCTATGGTTACAAAGGAAATATCCTCAGAAAAAAACTAGAAAGATTTCTGAGAAAGTTCTTTGTTGTGTGTGAATTAATCTCACAGAGTTACACCTTTCTTTTCATGGAGCCCTTTGCTCACTGTTTTCTTGGAATCTGTCAAGGGATAGTTGGGAGCACATTGAGACCTATGGTGAATGAGGAAATATTCTCAGATAAAAATCAAAAATGGCCAGGCACAGTGGCTCAAGCCTGTAATCCCAGCACTCTGGGAGGCTGAGACGGGCATATCACGAGGTCAGGAGTTCGAGACCATCCTGGCAAACACGGTGAAACCCCGTCTCTACTAAAAATACAAAAACTAGCCGGGCGAGGTGGCGGTACCTGTAGTCCCAGCTACTCAGGAGGCTGAGGCAGGAGAATGGCGGGAACCCGGGAGACGGAGCTTGCAGTGAGCTGAGATCTGGCCACTGCACTCCAGCCTGGGTGACAGAGTGAGAGTCCGTCTCAAAAAAAAAAATCAAAAAGGAGCTTTATGTGAAACTGCTTTATGATGTGTGAATTCATCTCACAGAGTTACCCATTCTTTTCATTAAGAAGTTTTCTAACACTTTTTTTTCATGGAATCTGCAATGGAATATCCTTTTCATGGAGCAGTTTGGTTGCACTGTTTTTGGGGAATTTGAGAACGGATATTTTGGATCGCGTTGAAGCCTATGGTGAAAAAGGAAATATCTTCCAGAAAAAAAAAAACAAGAAAGCTTTTCTGAGAAATTTCTTTGTGATGTGTGAATTAATCTCAAAGAGTTCCACTTTTCTTTTCATGGAGCAGTTTGCAAACACTGTTTTCATGGAATCTGCATAGTAATGTATGGAAGCACATTGAGGTCTATGGTGTGAAAGAAAATATCCTCAGATAAAAACTGGAAAGAAGCTTTCTGATAAACTAACCTCAGATGGGTGAATTCATCTCATGGAGATACACTCTTGTTTTCATTGAGCAGTTTGATAACACTGCTTTTGTGGAATCTGAAATAGGATATTTTGGAGGGCACTGAAGCCTATGGTGACAAAGTAAATATCCTCAGAGAAAAACCAAAAAGAAGCTTTCTGAAAAACTGCTTTGTGATGTGTGAATTCATCTCACAGATGTACACCTTTCTTTTCATGGAGGAGTTTGCTAACACTGTTTTCCTGGAATCTGCAATGGGATATTCACGAGCCCATTGAGGTATATGGTGATAAAGGAAATATCCTCAGACAAAAACTAGAAAGAAGTTTTATGAGAAACTGCTTTGTGATGTGTGAAATCGTCTCACAGAGTTACACCATTCTTTTCAATGAGCAGTTTGATAACACTGTTTTCATGGAATCTCCAGTAGGATATTTGGGAGCGCATTGAGGCCTATGGTGACAAGGGAACTATCCGCAGATAAAAGCCAAAAAGAAGCTTTCTGTGAAACGGCTTTGTGATGTATGAATTCACCTCATAGAGTTACACTGTTGTTTTCATTGAGAAGTTTGCTAACAATTTTTTCGATTATTCTGCTATGGGATATTCGAGAGCACCTTGAGGAATATGATGAAAATGCTAATATCCTCAGATAAAACAAGAAAGAAGGTTTGTGAGAAACAGTGTTGTGATATGTGAATTCATCTCACAGAGTTACACCTTTCTTTTCATGGAGCAGTTTGCTAATACTCTTTTTGTGGAATCTGCAAAGGGATATTTGGGAATGCACTGATGCCTGTATTGAAAAAGGAAATATCCTCAGATAAAAAGTAGAAAAATTTTTTCTGAGAAACTGCCTTGGCATGTGTGAATTTATCTCACAGAGTTCCACTGTTCCTTACATTGAGGAGTTTGTGAACACTGTTTTCGTGGCATCTGCAATAGGATATTTGAGAATGCATTGAAATCTATGATGATAAGGGAAATATCCTCAGATAAAAACTAGAAAGAAGCTTTCTGAGTAACTGCTTTGCGATTTGGGAATTAATCTCACAAAGTTACAGGTTTCTTTTCATGGAGCAGTTTGCTAGCACTGTTTTTATGGAATCTGCAATGGGGTATTCGGGAGCTCCTAGGGGCCTATGGTGAAAAAGGAAATAACTTCAGAAAAAAACTGGATAGAAACTTTTCCAGAGATGGTTTTGTAATGTGTGTATTAATCTGGAAGTGTTTAACTTTTTCTTTGATTGAACAGTTCGGCATCACTGTTTTTGTGATATCTGAGAGGAGATATTTGGGAACACATTGAAGCCTATAGTTATAAAGGAAATATCCTCAGATTTGAACTAGAAAGAAGCTTTCTGAGAAACTGCTTTGTGATGGGTCAATTCATCTCACAGAGTTACGCCTTTCTTTTCATTGAGCAGTTCAGTAACACTGTTTACGTGGAATCTGCAAAGGGATATTTGGGAGTGCCCAGAGTCCAGTGGTGAGAAAGGAAATATTTTCAGGTTAAAAAGTGGAGAGAAGCTCTCTGAGAATCTCCTTTGTGATGTGTGCATTCACCTCATAAAGCTAAACATTTCTGTTGAGGGATAACTTTTGTATCACTGTTTTTGTGCTGACTGAGAAGGGTATTTGGGAGTGCATTGAAGACTAGGGTGGAAAAGGAAATAACCTCAGAAAAAAATTAGAAAGAAACTTCCTGAGAAATTGATTGGTGATGTGTTAACTTATCTCACAGTGTTACATGATACTTTTTGTGGAGCAATTGGTAGCACTATTTTTGGGGAATCTGAGAAGGGATAATTTGGATCACATTGAAACCTATGGTGACAAAGGAAATACCATCAGATAAAAATAAAAAAGAAGTTTTCTTAGAAACTGCCTTTTGATGTGTGAATTCATCTCACACAGTTACACTGTTCTTTTCATTGAGGAGTTTGCTAACACTGTGTTCTTGGAATCTGCAATGGGATATTTCTGAGTGCATTGAAGCTTAGGTTGACAAAGCAAATATCCTCAGGCAAAAACTAGTAAGAAACTTTCTGACAAACTTCTTTGTGATTTGTGACTTTATCTCACAGAGTAACAAGACTGTTTCCATGGAGCAGTTTGGTAGTACTGTTTTGGGGAATCTGAGAAGGAATATTTGTGAGAATATTGAGGACTATAATGAAAAGGAAATATCCTTAGATAAAAACTAGAAAGAAACTTTCTGAGAAACTGCTTTGTGATGTGTGAATTCATCTCACAGAGTTACACTATTATTTTCATTGAGCAGTTTGACAACACTGTTTTCTTGGAATCTGCAATAGGATATTTGGGAGTGCAATGATATCTATTGTGATGCTATTCACCTCACAGAGTCACAAAGTTCCTTCCATTGAGAAGTTTGCTAATACTTTTTTCCTGGAAACTGCAATGGGATATTACGGAGCTCATTGAGGAATATGGTAAAAAAGGTAATATCCTCATATAAAAACTAGAAAGAAGCTTTCTGATAAACCGCTTTGTTATGTGTCAATTCATCTCACAGAGTTACACCATTCTGTTCATGGAGCAGTTTTGTAGCACTGTTTTTCAGGAGTCTGAGAAGGGATATTTTGGAAATCATTGAAGCCTAAGGTGAAAAAGAAAATATCCTCAGAAAAGAACTACAAAGAAACTTTCTGAGAAATTGCTTTGTGTTCTGTGAATTCATCTCACAGAGTTACACCACTCTTTTCTTGGAGCAGATTGGTAGCATTGTTTTGGGGGAATCTGAGAAGGGATATTTTGAATTGCATCGAAGCGTATGGTTACAAAGGAAATATCCTCAGATAAAAACTACAAAGAATGTTACTGAGAAAGTTCTTTGAGATGTGTTAATTCATTTCACAGAGTTACACCTTTCTTTTCATGGAGCCGTTTGCTCAAACTGTTTTCGTGGAATCTGCCAAGGGTTATTTGGGAGCGCATTGAGACCTATGGTGAAAGAAGAAACATCCTCAGATAAAAATCAAAAAGACGCTTTCTGTGAAACTGCTTTGTGATGTGTGAATTCGTCTCACAGAGTTACCAAGTTCTTTTCATTGAGAAGGTTGCTAACACCTTTTTCGTGGAATCTGCAATGGGATATTCTGGAGAACATTGAGGAATATGGAGAAAATGGAAATATGCACAGTTAAAATCTAGAAAGAAGCGATCTTTCAAACAGCTTTGTGATGTGTGAATTCATCTTACAGAGTTACATGATTCTTTCCATGGAACAGTTTGGGAGCACTGTTTTTAGGGAATTTGAGAAGTGATATTTTGGATCACCTTGAGGCCTCGGGTGACGATGGAAATATAATCAGATAAAAACCAGCAAGAAACTTTCCGAGAATCTTCTTTGTGATGTGTGTACTCATCTCATAGAGAAACACATTTCTTTTCATGGAACTGTTTGCTAACACAGTTTTTGTGGAATCTACAAAATGACATTTGGGAGCGAGTTGAGACCTATGGTGAAAAAGGAAATATCCTCAGATAAAAACTAGAAGGAAACTTTCTGAGAAAATGCCTTGTGGTGTATGAATTCATCTCACAGAGTTACACCACACTTTTCTTGCAGCAGTTTGCTAACACTGTTTTCGTGTAATCTGCAATAGGATATTTCGGAGCACATTGAAGCCTTTGTTGACAAAAGAAATAGCATCAGACAAAAAAAAGGAAGCTTTCTGTGAAACTGCTTAGTGATATGTGAATTCACCTCACAAAGTTACACCTTTATTTTCATGGTGCAGTTTAATACAACTCTTTTTGGGGAATCTGAGAGGGATGTTTTGGATTGCATTGAAGCCTATGGTGACAAAGGAAATATTGTCAGACAAAACCTAGAAATAAGCTTTGTGAGAAATCGCTTTGTGATGTATTAATTCATCTCAGAGAGTTACATGATATTTTTCGTGGACCAGTTTTGTTGCACTGTTTTTGGGGAATCTGAGAAGGGTTATTTTCGATTGCAATGAAGCCTAAGGTGACAAAGGAAGTATCCTAAGATAAAAACTAGAAAGAATCTTTCTGAGATATTTCTTTGTGATATGTGAATTCATCTCACAGAGTTACACCTTTCTTTTCATGGAACAGTTTCCTAACATGGTTTTCATGGAATCTGCAAAGGGATAGTTTGGAGCGCACTGAGGCCTACACTGAAAAAGGAAATATCTGCAGAAAATAATTAGAAAGAAAAATTCTGAGAAACTGCTTTGTGATGTATGAATTCATCTCACAGATTTACACCTTTCTGTTCATAGAGCATTTTCCTAACACTATTTACGTGGAGTCTGCAAAGGGATATTCACAAGTGCATTGAGGCAAACGTTGAAAAAGGAAATATCCTCAGAGAAAAACTAGAAAGAAGCTTTCTGAGAAACTGCTTTGTGATTTATGAATTCAGCTCACGAAGTTACATGATCCTTTTCATGGAGCAGTTTGGTAGCACTGTAATTCGGGAATCTGAGAAAGAATATTTTGTATCGTGTTGAAGTCTATGGTAACAAAGGAAATATCCACAGATAAAAACTACAAAGAAACTTTCTGAGAAATTTTTCTGTGATGTGTGAATTAATTTCACAGAGTTACACCATTCTTTCAATGAGAAGCTCGCTAACACTATCTTCGTGGAATTTGAGTTGGGATATTCCGGAGCACATTGAGGCCTATGGTGAAAAATGAAATATCCTCAGATAAAAATTAGAAAGAAGTCTTCTGAGAAACTGCTTTTGGATGTGTGCATTCATCTCACAGTGATACACTGTTGTTTTCATTGAGCAGTTTGATTACAGTGTTTTTGTGGAAACTGAAATAGGATATTTGGGAGCAAATTGAAGTCTATGGTGACAAAGGAAATATCCTCAGACAAAAAACAAAAAGAAGCTTTCTGAGAAAGTTCTTTGTGATGTGTGAATTCATCTCACAGATTTATACCTTTCTTTTCATGGAGCAGTTTGCTAACACTGTTTTCGTGGAATCTGCAAAGGGGTATTCATGAGCGCTTTGAGGACTATGGTGAAAAAGGAAATATTATCAGACAAAAGCTAGAAAGAAGCTTTCTGAGAAACGGCTTTGTGATGGGTGAATTCATCTCACAGAGTTGTACCTTTCCTTTAATTGAGCAGTTTGGTAGCACTGTTTTTGGGGATCTGCAAAGGGACTTCTGGGAGCTCATATAGGGCAATGGTGAAAAAGGAAATATCTTCAGATAAAAACTGGATAGACGGTTTTTGAGAAATGGTTTTGTGATATGTGTATTCACTCATAGAGATAAACCATTTTGTTGATTCAGCAGTTTGGCATCACTCTTTTTCTTGTGTTTGAGAAGGGATATTTGAGAGCGTTTTGAGGCCAATGGTGGAAAAGTTAATATGCACAGATAAAAACTAAAAAGGAGCATTCTGAGATATTTCTTTGTGATGGGTGAATTCAACTCCCAGAGGTAAACCATTCTTTTCATTGAACAATTTGGTAACCCTGTCTTTATTTAATCTACAAAGGGATATTGAAAGCACAGAGGAGCCTATGGTGAAAAACAAAATACCCTCAGATACAAACTAGAAAGAAGCTTTCTGAGAGACTGTTTTGTGATGGGTGAATTCATCTCACAGAGTTATATCTTTCTTTCGTTGAGCAGTTTGGTAACACTGGTTTTGTGGAATATGCAAAGAGATATTTGGGAGCAGATAGAGGCCAAGGTTGAAAAAGGAAATATCTTCAGTTAAAAACCGGAGAGAAAGTTTCTGATAAATCCTTTGTGATGTGTGCATTCATCTCATAGAAGTAAAGCTTTCTTTTTAGTGAGCAGTTTGGCATCACTGTTTTTGTGGGATCTGAGAAGGGATATTTGGGAGCACATGGAAGCCACTGGTGGAAAAGGAAATATCCTGAGATAAAAAATTGAAAGAAACTTTCTGAGAAATTTCTTTGTGATTGGTGAATTTGTCACATAGTTACACCTTTTTTCTTTTGAGCAGTTTGGTAACACTCGTTTTTATGGAATATGCAAAGGGATATTTGGGAGCACATAGATACCTAAGGAGAAAAAAAATTCTCCAGGTAAAAACTGGAGAGAAGCTTTCAGAGAAAATCCTTTCTGATGTGTGCATTCATCTCATATTGCTAAACGTTTTTGTGGAGGGAGGACTTTGGAATCACTCTTTTTGTGTTTTCTGAGAAGGGATATTTGGGAGTGCATTGAAGCTTATGGTGACAAAGGAAATATCCTCAGACAAAAACCAAAAGGAAGCTTTCTGAGAAACTGCTTTGTGATGTGTGAATTCATTTCACAGATTTACACCTTTCTTCTCATGGAGGAGTTTACTAACACTATTTTCGTGGAATCTGCAAAGGCATATTCACGAGTGCATTGAGCAAATGGTGAAAAAGGAAATATCCTAAGACAAAAACTAGAAAATGCTTTCTGAAAAATTACTTGGTGAAATATGAAATTTTCTTACAGAGTTACACCATTCTTTTCATGGAGCAGTTTGGTAGCACTGTTTTTGGGGAATCTGAGAAAGAATATTTTGGAACACATTGGAGACTATGATGACAAAGGAAATATCCTCAGACAAAATCTACAAAGAAACTTTCTGGTAAACTTCTTTATGATATGTGAATTCATCTCACACAGTTTCACCTATCTTTTCATGGAGCAGTTTGCATACATTATTTTGGTGGAATCTCAAAAGTGATATATTGGAGAGCATTGAGGATTATGGTGAAAAAGGAAATATCTTCAGATAAAAACTAGAAAGAAGCTTTATGAGAAACTAATTTTGGATGTATGAATTCATCTCACAGAGATACACTGCTGTTTCCATTGAGCAGTTTGATAACACGGTTTTCGTGGAATCTGCTTAGGATATTTGGGAGCACATTGAAGCGTATGGTGACAAAGGGAATATCCTCAGGCAAAAACCAAAAATAAGCTTTCTCAGAAACTGCCTTGTAATATGTGAGTTCATCTCACAGATTTATACGTTTCTATTCATGGAGCAGCTTGCTAACACTGTTTTTGTGGAATCTCCGAAGTGATACTCACGAGCACCTTGAGGCCTATGGTGCAAAAGGAAATACCCTCAGACAAAAACTAGAAAGAAGATATTTGAGAAACTGCTCTGTGATTTGTGAATTCATCTCACAGACTTACACAATACTTTCCATGGATCAGTTTGGTAGCATTGTTTTTGGGGAATCTGAGAAGGGAAATTTTAGATGGCATTGAAGCCTCTGGTGACAAAGGAATTATTCTTAGATAAAAACTAGAAAGAAACTTTCTGAGAAAGTATTTTGTGGTGTGTGAATTCATCTCACAGAGTTACACCTTTCATTTCATGGAACATTTTGCTAATCCCGTTTTCATGGAACCTACAAAGGGATATTTCAGAGCGCTTTGAGGCCTATGGTGAAAAAGGAAGTAACCTCAGATTAATGCCAGAAAGAAGCTTTCTGGGAAACTGCTTTGTGATGTTTGAATTCATCTCACAGATTTACACTGTTCTTTTCATTTAGCAATTTGCTTACACTGTTTTATTGGAATCTGCAATCTGATATTTCGGAGTGCATTGAAGCTTATGGTGACAAAGGAAATATCCTCATATGAAAACTAGAAAGAAGCTTTATGAGAAACTCCTTTGTGCTGGGTGAATGCATCATACAGAGTTACAGCTTTCTTTTCATTGAACAGTTTGGTAGCACTCTTTTTAGGGAATCTGCAAAGGGATTTTTTGGATCTCATTGAGGTCTATGGTGAAAAAGGAAATATCTTCAGATCAAAACTGGAGAGAAGGTTTTCGAATAAATGTTTTGTGATGTGTGTGTTCATCACATACAAATAAAACATTTTGTTGACAGAGCAGTTTTTCATCACTATATTTGTGGTGTCTGAGAATGGACATGTAGGAGCACATTGAGGCTGATAGTGAAAAAGTACAAAGGCACAGATAAAAACTAGAAAGTTGCTTTCAGAGAAATTTCCTTGCGATAGGTGAATTCAACAGACACAGTTACAAGTTTCTTTTCTTTGAGTAGTTTGGTAGCACTGTTTTTCTGGAATCTGCCAATGGATATTTGGGAGCTCCTAGAGGCCTATGGTGAAAAAGGAAATAATTTCAGAATAAACTTTGGAGAAGCTTTTCGAGAAACGGTTGTGTGATGTTTATATTCATCTCAGAGTGTAACATTTTTGTTGATTGAGAAGATCGCCATCACTGTTTTTGTGGTATCTGAGAGTAGTTATTTGGGAACACATTGAAGACTATGATGAAAAAGGAAATATTCTCATATTTAAACTAGAAAGAAGCTTTCTGAGAAACTACTTTTATATGGGTGAACTCTTCTCACAGAGGTACACTGTTCTGTTCATTGAGCAGTTTGCTAACACTGTTTACTTGGGATCTGCAATGGGATATTTTGGAGTGCATTGAAGCTTAGGGTGACAAAGGAAATATCCTCATATAAAAACTAGAAAGAAGCTTTCTGAGAAACAGCTTTGTGATGTGTTAATTCATCTCAGAGAGTTACATGATCCTTTTCATGGATGAGTTTGTTAACAGTGTTTTTGGGTATTCAGAGAAAGGATATTTTGGATCACGTTGAAACCTATGGTGACAGAGGAAATATCCTCAGATAAAAACTAGAAAGAAGCTTTCTGAGAAAGTTCTATGTGATGTGTGAATTCATCCAACAGAGTTACACCTTTCTCTTCATAGAGAAGTTTGCTAACAGTTTTCGTGGAATCAACAAAGGGATATTTGGAAGCGCATTGATGCCTATGGTGAAAAAGTAAAAATCCTCTGATCAAAACTAGAAAGAATCTTTCTGAGAAAGTGCTTTGTGAAGTTTGAATTCATCTCTGAGACATAAACTGTTCTTTTCATCGAGTAGATTGGTAACACGGTTTTCTTGTAATGTGCAATGGGATATTTGGAAGTGCATTGAGGCCTATAGTGAAAAAAGAAATATCCTCAGATACAAACGGGAGAAACCTTCTGATGAATGGCTTTGTGATGCATGAGTTCATCAAAGAGTTACACCTTTCTTTTCATGAAGCAGTTTCCTAACACTCTTTTCATGGAATCAGCAAAGGATATTTCAGAGTGCATTGAGGCCTTTAGTGAAAAAGTAAATATCCTCAGATACAAACCAAGAAGAAGACTTTTGATAAACGGCTTTGTGATGTGTGAATTCATCTCACAGAGTTACACCATTCCTTTCATTGAGCAGTTTGATACCACTGTTTTCATGGAATCTGCAATAGGATATTTGGGAGCACATTGAAGCCAATGTCGACACAGGAAATATCCTCAGATAAAAACCAAAAATATGCTTTCTGAGAAACTGCTTTGTGATGTGCAAATTCATTTACAGAGGTACACTCAACTCTTCATTGAGCAGTTTGCCAACACTGTTTTCTTGGAATCTGCATTGTGATATTTTGGAGCACACAGAACCTTATGCTGACAAAGGAAATATCCTCAGACAAAAATTAGAAAGAAGCTTTATGAGAAACTCTTTGGTGATTTGTGAATTCATCTCACAGAGCTACATGATCCTTTTCATGGAGCAGTTTGGTAGCACTATTTTTGGGTAATCTGAGAAGGGATATTTTGGATTGCATGAAAGCCTAGGGTGACAAAGGAAATATCCTCAGACAAAAAGTAGAAAGAAGCTTTCTGATAAGCTTTTTTGTGATGTATGAATTCATCTCACAGAATTACACGATTCTTTTCATGGAGCAGTTTGGTAGCAATGTTTTTGGGGAATCTGAGAAGGGATACTTTAGATCACATTGAAGACTATGGTGACAAAGGAAATATCCTAGGATAAAAATAAGAAAAAAATATTTATGAGAAACTGCTTTGTGATGTGTGAATTCATGTCACAGGTTTACACCATTGTTTTCATTGAGCTGTTTGATAACACTGTTTTCGTGGAATCTGTGAAGGATATTTGGAAGCGCTTTGTGGGCTACGGTGAAAAAGGAAATATCCTCAGATAAAAACTAGAAAGAAGCTTTCTGAGAATCTGCTTTGTGATGTGAATTCATCTCAGAGTTACATTATTCTTTTTAAGAAGCAGTTTGCTGACACTGTTTTCTTGGAATCTACAAAAGGATATTTGGGAGCGCATTGAGGCCCCTAGTGAAAAAGGAATTATTCTCAGATAAAAACTAGAAAGAAGCTTTCTGAGAAACTGCTTTCTGATGTGCGAATTCATCTCATGGAGTTACAGCATTCTTTTCATTGAGCTGTTCAATAACACTGTTTCCGTGGAATCTGCAAAGGGACATTTGGGAACACTTTGAGGCCTGTGGTGAAATAGGAAATTTCCTCAGATCAAAACTAGCAAGAAGTTTTCAGAGAAACTGCTTTGTGATGTGTGAATTCATTTCACAGAGATACACTGTCCTTTTCATTGAGTAGTTTGCTAACACTGTTTTCCTGCTATCTGCAATGGGAGATTTCAGAGCGCATTGAAGCTTATGGTGACAAAGGAAATATCCTCAGACAAAACTTAGAAAGAAGCTTTCTGAGAAACTGCTTTGTGATTTGTGAATTCATCCCAAATAGTTACACGATTCTTTTCATGGAGCAGATTGGTTGCCCTGTTTTTGGGGAATCTGAGAATGGATATTTTGGATTGCATTAAATACTATGGTGACAAAGGAAATATCTTTAGATAAAAATTAGAAAGAAGCTTTCTGAGTAAGTTATTTTTTGTGTATGAATTCATCTCACAGAGTTACCACTTTATTTTCATTGAGCAGTTTGCTGACACTGTTTTTGTGGAATCTGCAAACTGATATATATGAGCACATTGAGGCCCATGGTTAAAAAGGAAATATCCTCAGATAAAAACTAGAATGAAGCTTTCTAGGAAACTGCTTTTTGATACGTGAATTCACCTCACAGTGTTACACTTTTCTTTTCATTGAGCAGATTGCTAACACTGTTTTCTTGGAATCTGCAAAGGGATATTTCATAGCGTATTGAAGCTTACGGTGACAAAAGAAATATCCTCATACAAAAACTAGAAGAAAGCTTTCTGAGAAACCGGTTTGGGATATGCTAATTCATCTAACAGGGTTACACGATCCTTTTCATGGATCAGTTTGGTAACAGTGCTTTTGGGGGATTGGAGAAGGACTATTTTGCATCACATTGAAGCCTATGGTGACAAAGGAAATATCCTCAGATAAAAACTAGAAAGAAGGTTTCTGAGAAAGTTCTTTCTGATGTGTTAATTCATCTCCAAGAGTTACACCTTTGTT
Source organism: Pygathrix nemaeus (assembly GCA_004024825.1). NCBI lineage: Eukaryota > Metazoa > Chordata > Mammalia > Primates > Cercopithecidae > Pygathrix > Pygathrix nemaeus. The sequence continues at coordinate 147,650 of PVHW010002601.1, forward strand.
TTCATAGAGCAGTTTGCCAACACTCTAACTGGGATCTGCAATTGGATATTTGGGAGTGCATTGAGGCCTGAAGTGAAAAAGGAAATATCCTGTTAAAAACTAGAAAGAAGCTTTCTGAGAAACTGCTTTGTGATGTGTGAATTCATCTCACAGAGTTACACTGTTCTTTTCATTGAGCACTTGGCGAATACTCTTTTCTTGGAATCTGCAATGGGATACTTCAGAGCGCATTGAAGCTTATGGTGACAAAGGAAATATCCTCATATAAAAACTAGAAAGAAGTTTTCTGAGACACCACTTTGTGATGTGTTGATTCATCTAAAAGTGTTACACGATCCTTTTCATTCACCATTTTGATAGCAGTGTTTTGGGGGAATATGAGAAGGGATATTTTGTATCATATTGATGAAAAAAGAAATATCCTTAGATAAAAACTGGAACGAAGCTTTCTGAGAAACTGCTTTCTAAAATGTTAATTCATCCCACATAGGTACACCTTTGTTTTCATGGAGCAGTTTGCAAACACGTTTCCCTGGAATCTGCAAAGGGATATTTTGAAGTGCATTGACGTTATTGGGGAAAAAAATATATATCATCAGATAAAAACTGGAAAGAATCTTTCTGAGAAACTGTTTTGTGATGTGTGAATTCATCTCAAAGAGTTACACTGTTCTTTTCATTGCTTAGTTTGCTATCACTGTTTTCTAGGAATCTTCAATGGGATATTTTAGAGCCCATTGAAGCTTATGGTGAAAATGGAAATACCCTCATACAAAAACTAGAAAGAAGCTTTCTGAGAAACTGCTTTGTGATTTGTGAATTCTTCCCACAGAGTTACATGATTGTTTTCATGGACCAGTTTGGTACCACTCTTTTTGGTGTATCTGCGAAGGGATATTTTGGATTGCATAGAAGCCTAGTTTAACAAAGGATATATCCTAAGATAAAAAATTGAAAGAAGCTCTCTGAGAAACTTCTTTGTGATGTGTGAATTCACCTCATAGTTACACCTTTCTTTTCATGGAGCAATTGAATAACACTGTTTTCATTTAATCTGCAAAGGATATTTGGGAGGTGATTGAAGCCGATGGTGAATAAGGAAATATCCTAAGATAAAAACTAGAAGGAATCTTTGTGAAAAATTGCATTGCTATGTGTGAATTCATCTCACAGAGTTACACTGCTCTTTTCATTTAGCAGTTTTCTAACACCATTATACAATGGGATATTTTGGAGTGTGTTGAAGTTTATGGTGACAGAGGAAATATCCTCATATAAAAACTAGAAAGAAGCTTTCTGAGAAACTGCTTTGTAATGTGTGAATTCGTCTCCCAGAGCTACACAGTCCTCCTCATTGAACAGTTTCTTAAATCTGTTTTTGTGGAAATGGAAATGACATATTTCAGAGCGCATTGAAGCTTATGGTAAAAAAGGAAGTAACCTCAGCCAAAAACTAGAAAGAAGCTTTCTGAGAAACTGATTTGTGATTTTTGAATTCATCTCACAAAGTTACACGAAATTTTTCTAGGAGCAGTTTGGTAGCACTGTTTTTGGGGAATCTTAGAAGGGATATTTTGGATTGCTTTGAAGCTTATGGTGACAAAGGAATTATCCTCAGATGAAAACTAGAAAGAAGTTTTCTGAGAAAATTCTTTGTGATGTGTGATTTAATCTCACAGAATTACAACTTTCTTTTCATAGAGCAGTTTGCTAATACTGTTTTTGTGGAATCTGCATAGGGTAACTTGGCAGCATCTTGAGGCCTATTGTGAGAAAGAACATACTCTCAGAAAAAACTAGAAAAAAGCTTTCTGAGAAACTGCTTTGTGATGTGTAAATTCATCTCACAGAGTTGCACCATTCTCTTCATTGAGTAGTTAGCTAACACTGCTTTCATGGAATCTGCAAAGGGATATTTTTGGAGTGCATGAGGCCTATGGTGAAAAAGGAAATATCCTCCTATAAACAATAGAAAGAAGCTTTCAGGGAAATTGATTTGTGTTGTGTGAATTCATCTCACAGTGTTACACTGCTCTTTTCATTTAGCAGCTAGCCAAAATGTTTTCTTGAAATCTTCAATACGATATTTCAGAGCACATTGAAGCTTATGGTGACAAAGGAAATATCCTCGTGTAAAAACTAGAAGGAAGGTTTCTGAGAAACCGCTTTGTGATGTGTTAATTCATGTCACTGAGTTACACAATACTTTTCACGGATTAGTTTGGTAGCACTGACGTTGGGGAACCTTAGAAGGGATATTTTGGATCGCATTGAAGCCTATGGTGACAATGGAAATATCCTGAGATAAAAACTATAAGGAAGATTTATGAGAAACTTCCCTATGATGTGGAAATTCATCTCACAGTGTTACACCTTTCTTTTTATGGAGCAGTTTGCTAGCACAGTTTTGGTGGAATCTGCAATGGTTTGTTTGGGAGCACATTGAGGCCTATGGTGAAAAAGGAAATATCCTCAGATAATAACTAGAAAGAAGTTTTCTGACAAACTCCTTGGTGATGTGTGAGTTCAACTAACAGAGTTGCACTGTTCTTTTCTTTTAACAGTCTGCTGAGATCGTTTTCTTGTAATCTGCAATGGGATATTTCGGAGTGCATTGAAGTTTATGGTGTCAAAGGAAATATGTTCACAGAAAAAAATAGAAAGAAGGTTTCTGAGAAACAGCTTTGTGATGTATTAATTCATCTCATAGAGTTACATTATTCTTTTCATGGATCAGTTTGGTAGCACTGTTTTTGGGGAAACCGAGAGGGGATATTTTGTGTCACAATGAAGCCCTTGGTGACTAAGGAAATATCCTCAGATAAAAACTACCAAGAAACTTTCTGAGAAAGTTCTTTTTGATGTGTGAAAACATCTCCCAGGTTTACACCTTTCTGTTTATATAACTGTTTGTTAACACTGTTTTTGTGGAATCTGCAAAGAGAAATTTGGGAGTGCATTGTGGTCTAGAGTGAAAAAGGAAATATCCTCAGATAAAAATCAGAAAGAAGCTTTCTGAGAAACTGCTTTGTTAAGTGTGAATTCATCTCACAGAATTATGCCATTCTTTTCATTGAGCAGTTTGATAACACTTTTTTCGTGGAATCTGCAATAGGATATTTGGGAGTGCATTGAAGCCTGTGGTGTCTAAGGGAATATCCTGACATTAAAAAAAAAAAAAAAATCTTTCTGAGAAACGGCTTTGTGATGTGTGAATCCATCTCACAGAGTTACACTGCTCTTTTCATTGAGTATGGTGCTAAGACTGTTTCCTTCGAATCTCTAATGAGATATTGTGGAGTGCATTGAAGATTACGGTGACAAAAGAAATATCCTATATTAAAAGTAGAACAAAAGTTTCTGAGAAACTGTTTTGTGTTGTGTTAATTCATCTCACAGAGATACACTATTATTTTCATGAATCAGTTTGGTACACTGTTTTTGTGGTGTCTGAGAAGGGATATTTGGGAGCACATGGAAGCTGATGGTAGAAAGGAAATATCCTGAGATAAAAACTAGAAAGAAGCTTTCTGTGAAATTTCTTTTTGATGGGTGAATTCATCACACAGAGTTACACTTTTATGTTCCTTGAGCAGTTTGGTAGCACTGTTTTTATAGAATCTGAAAGGGTATGTTCAGGAGCTCCAAGGGCCTATGATGAAAAAAGAAACAACTTCAGATAAACCTGGAGAGAAGCTTTTCAAGAGATGGTTTTATGATATGTGTACTTGTGTCATAGAATTTAAACTTTTTGTTGGTTGAGCAGTCCATCATCACTGTTTTTGTGGTACCTGAGAAGACTTATTTAGGAGCCCATTGAAGCCTATGGTGACAAAGGAAATATAATCAGACAGAAAACAAAAAGAAGCTTTCTGAGAAACTGCTTTGTGACGTGTGAATTTATGTCATGGACTTACACCTGTATTTTCATCAAGCGGTTTGCTAACCCTATTTTTGTGGAATCTGAAAAGGAATATTCATAAGCGCACTGAGGCAAATTGTGAAAAGGGATATATCCTCAGACAAAAAGTAGAAAGAAGCTTTCCAAGAAACTGCTTTGTGATGGGTGAATTCATCTCACAGAGTTACACCACTGTTTTCATGGAGCACTTAGATAAAACTGTTTTTGTGGAATCTGAGAAGGGATATTTTGAATTGCATTGAAGCATGTGGTGACAAAGGAAATACACTCCGATTTAAAAAATGGAAGGAACTTACTAGGAAAGTTATTTGTGATGTGTGAATTCATCTCACCGAGTTACACTTTTCTTTCGTTGAGCAGTTTGCTAAAACTGTTTTCCTGGAATCTGCAAAGGGATATTTTTTAGCGCATTGAGACTTATAGTGAAAAAGTATATATCCTCAGACAAAAACTAGAAAGAAGTTTTCTGAAAAACTGTTTTGTGATGTGTGAATTCATCTCACAGAGTTACACTTTTTTTTCATTGAGCAGTTTGATAACACTGTTTTCCTGGATTCTGCAATAGGATATTTGGGAGCATATCCAAGTCTATGGTGACGAACGAAATAGCCACAGATAAAAACTAGAAAGAAGCTTTCTGAGAAACTCCTTTGTGATTGTAGAATTCATCTCACAGAGTTACATGATCCTTTTCATGGAGAAGTTTGGTAGTACTGTTTCTGGGGAATCCGAGAAGGGATATTTTGGATCTCATTGAAGCCTATGGTGTCAAAAGAAATATTCTCAGTTAAAAAGTAGAAAGAAGCTTTATGGGAAACTGCTTTGTGATGTGTGAATTAATTTCACAGTGTACCCCCTTCTTTTCATGAAGCATTTTGCGAACACTGTTTTTGTGCAATCTGCAAAGGGATACTTGGGAGCACCTTGAGGCCTTTGGTGAAAAAGGAAATATACTTTGATAAATCCTAGAAAGAATCTTCCTGAGAAACTGTTTTATGATGTGTGAATTCATCTCACATTGTTACACCGTTCTTTTCATTGAGCAGTTGGCTAACACTGTTTTTGTTGAATCTGCAAAGGGATACTTCGGAGTGCATTGAAGCTTAAGGTGACAAAGGAAATACCCTCATATAAAAGCTAGAAAGACACTTTCTGAGAAATTGTTTGATGATATGTTAATTCATTTCTCTGATTTAAATGATTCTTTTTATGGATCAGTTTGTTAGTAGTGTTTTTGCCAAATCTGCAAACGAATAATTTGGATAGCATTGAAGCCTATAGTGACAAAGGAATTATCCTCAGATAAAAACTAGAAAGAAGCTTTCTGAGAAACCGCTTTCTGATGTGTTAATTCATCACACAGAGTTACATGATTCCTTTCATGTACTAGTTTGGTAGCACTGTTTTTGGGGAATCTGAGAAGGGATATTTTGGATCACAGTGAAACCTATGGTGACATAGGAAATATCCTCAGATAAAAACTAGAAAGGAGCTTTCTGAGAAACTGCTTTGTGATATATGAATTCAACTCACAGAGTTACAATGTTCTTTTCATTGAGCAGTTTGCTAAAACTGTTTTCAAGGTATCTGCAAAGGTATATATGGGAGCGCAATGAGGCCTATGGTGGAAAAGGAAATATCCTCAGATAAAAATGAGAAAGAAGCTTTCTCAGAAACTACTTTGTGATGTGTGAATTCATCTCACAGTGTTACATGATTTTTTTCATGGATCAGTTTGGTAGCACTGTTTCTGGCGAATCTGAGAAGGGATACTTTGGAAGGCATTCAAGCCTATGGTGACAAAAGAAATATAATCAGATAAAAACTAGAAAGAAACGTTCTGAGAAAGTTCTTTGTAATGTGTGAATTCATCTCACAGAGTTACACGTTTCTTTTCATTGCACAGTTTGCTAAAACTCTTTTCCTGGAATCTGCAATGGGATATTTGGGAGTTCATTGAGGCCTATGGTGAAAAAGTAAATATCCTCAGATTAAAAACTAGAAAGAAGCTCTCTGAGAAATTGCTTTTTGATGTGTGAATTCATCTCACAGAGTTACACTGTGGTTTTCATTGAACTCTTTTCTAACACAGTTTTCGGGGAATCTGCACATGGATATTTTGGAGTGCATTGAAGCTTATGGTGAGAAAGGGAATATCCTCAGGCAAAAACTAGAAAGAAGCTTTCTGAGAAACTGCCTTGTGATGTATGTATTCATCTCACAGAGTAACACCTTTCTTTTCGTGGATCAATTTGCTAAACTATTTTCTGGGAATCTACCAAGGGATATTTGGGAGTGAGTTGAGGCCTATGGTGAAAAAGTAAATATCCTCTGAAAAAAACTTGAAAGAAGCTTTCTGAGGTATTGCTTTGTGATGTGTGGATTCATCTCACTGTGTTACACCACTCTTTTCATGGAGCAGTTTTGTAGCACTGTTTTTGGAGAATCTGAGAAGGGAAAATTTGAATCACAATGAAGGCTATACAATATACAATTGAAGCCTATACAAAGGAAATAACCTCAGATAACAACTATAAAGAAGCTTTCTGAGAAAGTTAATTGTGATGTCTTAATTCCCCTCACAGAGTTACACCTTTCTCTTCATGGAGCAGTTTGTTAACACTGTTTTTGTGGATTCTGCAAAGTGATATTTGGGAGCACCTTGAGGCCTACAGTGAAAATGGAAATAACCTCAGATAAAAATGAGAAAAAAGCTTTGTGAGAAACTGCTTGCGATGTGTGTATTCATCTCCCAGAGTTAAACTGTTCTTTTCTTAGAGCAGTTTGCTAACACTGTTTTTTTGGGTTCTGTAATCTGATATTTTGGAGGGCATTGAAGCTGCGGATGACAAAGGAAATATCCTCATATAAGAAGTAGAGAGAAACTTTCTGAGAAACCGCTTTGTAATGTTTAATTCATCTCACAGAGTTACAAGATTCTTTTCATAGATCCGATTGGTAAAACTGTTTTTGGGCAAACTGAGAAGGAATATTTTGGATGGCATTGAAGCCTATGGTGACACAGGAAATATCCTCTGATAAAAGTAGAAAAAAGCTTTCTGAGAAACTTCTTGGTGATGTGTGAATTCATGACAAAGTATTACACCTCCCTGCAGTTGGATATTTGGGAGCATATTGAGTGCTATGTTGAAAGGCAAAATTTCCTCAGATTAAAACTGGAAAGAACCTTCCTCAGAAATCACTTTGTGATGTGTGAATTTATCTCACAGAGTCACACTGTTCTTTACATTGAGCAGTTTTCCAACACTGTTTTCACAGAATCTATAAGGGGATATATGGGAGTGCATTGAGGCCTATGGGGTAAAAGGAAATATCCTCAGGTAAAAACTAGAAAGAAGCTTTCTGAGAAGCTGCTTTTTGATGTGTGAATTCATCTCACAGTGTTACAGTGTTCTTTTCATTGATCGGTTTGCTAACAGTGTTTTCTTGGATTCTGCAATTGGATATTTCAGAGCACACTGAAGCTTATAATGACACAGGAAAAATCCTCGTAGAAAAAATAGAAGGAAGTTTTCTGAAAAACTGCTTTGTGATGTGTTAACTCATCCCACAAAATTACACAATTCTTTCCATGGATCAGTTTGGTAGCACTGTTTTTGGGGAATCTGAGAATGGATATTTGGGATCGTATTGAAGCCTATGGTGGCATAGCAAATAGCCTCAGATAATAACTAGAAATACGCTTTCTGAGACCGTTCTTTTTGATGTGTGAACTCACCTCACAGAATTACACCATTCTTTTTATTGAGCAGTTTGATAAGACTGTTTTTGAGGAATCTGCAGTAGGATATTTGGGAGTACATTGAAGCCTATGGTGACAAAGGAGATATCCTAAGATAAAAACCAAAAAGTAGCTTTCTAAGAATCCGCTATGTGATTTGTGAATTCATGTCACAGAGTTACACCTTACATTTCATGGAACAGTTCGCTACCATGGTTTTTGTGGAATCTGCAAAGAGATATTTAGGAGCACATTGAGGCTTATAGTGAAAAAGGAAATATCCTGACATAAAAACTAGAAAGTAGCTTTCTGAAAAACTGCTTTGTTATGTGTGAGTTCTTCTCACATATTTACACCATTGTTTTCATTCAGCAGATTGATAACACTGTTTTCATGGAATCCACAATAGGATATTTGGGAGTGCTTTGAAGCTTATGGTGACAAAGGAAATATCCCCAGATATAAACCAAAAAGAAGCCTTCTGTGAAACTGCTTTGTGATGAATGAATTCATCTCACAGATTTACACTTTTGTTTTCATTGAGAAGTTTGATAACACTTTTTTCGTGGAATCTGCAAATGGGATATTCAGGAGTGCAGTGAGAAATATGGTGAAAAAGGAAATTTCCTCAGATAATAACTAGAAAGAAACTTTCTGAGAAACAGTTTTGTGATGTGTGAATACATCTCACAGAGTTACACCCATCTTTTCATGGAGTAGTTTGCTAAAGCTGTTTTTGTCTAATCTGCAAAGGGATATTTCAGAGCAAATTGTGGACTACAGTGGAAAAGGAAATATCCTCAGAAAAACCTAGAAAGAAGCTTAATGAGAAACTGATTTGTGATGTGTGAATTCATCTCACAGAGTTACACTGTTCTTTTCATTGAAGAGTTTGCTAACACTTTTCTTGGAATCTGCAATGGTATATTTGGGAGCTCATTGTAGTTTATGGTGATAAAGGAAATATCCTCGTATAAAAACTGCAAAAAATATTTCTGAGAAACCGATTTTCGATGGGTTTATTGATCTCACAGTGTTACAGGATTCTTTTCATGGATCAGTTTGGTAGCACTGTTTTGGGTGAATCTGAGAAGGGATATTTTCGATCGCTTTGAAGCCTACGGTGACAAAGGAAATATCCTCAGATCAAAACTAGAAAGAAGCTTTCTGAGAAACTTCATCATGATGTGTGAATTGATCTCATAGAGTTACACATTTCCTTTCAAGGAGCATTTTGTTGACACTGCTTTCTTGGAATCTGTAATTGATATTGGGTAGCATATTGGGGTCTATGGTGAAAAAGGATATATCCTCATGTAAAAACTAGAAATAAGTTTTCTGAGAAACTGTTTTGTGATGTATTAATTCATCTCAGAGAGTTACAATGTTGTTTTCATTGATCAGTTTGTTAACACTGTTTTCTTGGAACCTGCAATTGGATATTTCAGAGCACATTGAAGGTTATGGTGACAAAGGAAATATCCTCGAAAAAAAAAACTAGAAAGAAGCCTTCTGAGAAACTGCTTTGTGTTTTCTGAATTCATCTCACAGAGTTACACCATTCTTTCATGGAGAAGTTTAATAACACTGTTTTTGGGGAATGTGAGAGGGGATATTTTTGATTACCTTAAAGCCTATGGTGAAAAAGGAAATAAAGATAAAGACTAGAAAGAAGCTTTCTGATAAACTTCTTTGTGATGTATGTATTCATCTTGCAGAGTGGCACAATTTTTTTCTTGGAGCAGTTTGGTAAAACTGTTTTCATGGAATGTGCTGTAGGATATTTGGGAGTGCATTGAGGAACAGGGTAAAAATGGATTTATCCTCAGATAAAAAGTACAAAGAAGCTTTCTGAGAAACAGTTTTGTGATGTGTGAATTCATCTCACAGAGTTACACCACACTTTTCATGACGAAGTTTATTAGCACTGTTTTTGGGGAATTGGAGAAGGGATATTTGGAATTGCATTGAAGCCTATGGTGACAAAGGAAATATTCTCAGCAAAAAACTAGAAAGGAGTTTTCTGAGAAACTGCTTTGGGATGTGTGAATTCATCTCAGAGAGTTACAATGTTGCTTTTGTTGATTAGTTTGTGAACACTCTTTTCTTGGCATCTGCAATCGGATCAGATATTTTGGAGCTCATTGAAGCTTATGGTGATAAAGGAAATATCCTCATATAAAAACTACAAAGAAGCTTTCTGAGAAACCACTTGGTGATGTGCTAATTCATCTCACAGAGTTACATGATACTTATCATGGATCCATTTATTAGCGCTGTTTTGGGGGACTCTGCAATAGGATATTTGGGAGTGCATTGAAGCCTATGGTGACGAACTAAATATCCTCAGACACAAACCAAAAAGAAACTTTCTAAGAAACTGCTTTGAGATGTGTGAATTCGTCTCAGAGATTTACACGTTTCTTTTCATGGAGCAGTTTGCTAACAGTATTTTCGTGGAATCTGCAAAGCTATTCGCGAGTGCATTGAGGCCTATTATGAAAAAGGAAATATCCTCAGACAAAAACTAGAAAGAAGCTTTGTGAGAAACTGCTTTGTGATATATGAATTCATCTCACAGTGTTACATGATTTTTTTCATGGAGCAGTTTGGTAGCACTGTTTTCTTTGAATCCGCAATGGGATATTTCGGAGTTCATTGAAGCTTATGGTGACAAAGGAAATATCCTAATATAAAAACTAGAAAGAAGTTTTCTGATAAACCGCTTTGTGATGTCTTAATTCATCTCACAGAGTTACACAATTCTTATCTTGGATCAGTTTAGTAGCACTGTTTTTGGGGAAGCTGTATTAGGATATTTGAGAATGTATTGAAGCCGATGGTGACAAAGGAAATATCCTCAGACAAAAACCAAAAAGAAACCTTCTGAGAAACTGCTTTGTGATGTGTGAATTCATCTCAGAGATTTACACTTTTCTTTTCATGGAGCAATTTGCTAACACTATTTTCATGGAATCTGCAAAGCTATCCACGAGCACATTGAGACCTATTACAAAGAAGGAAATATCCTGAGATAAAAACTAGAAAGAAGCTTTCTGAGAAACTCCTTTGTGATCTGTGAATTCACCTCACAGAGTTACACTGTTCTTTTGATGTGTAATTTCCTAACACCATTTTCTTGGAATCTGGAATGGGATATCTAAGAGCACATTGAGGCTGATGGTGACAAAGGAAATATCATCAGTCCAAAATTAGAAACAAGCTTTCTGAGAAACTGCTTGATGATTTGTAAATTCATCTAACAGAGTTACACCTTTCTTTTCATGGAGTAGTTTGCTAACACTGTTTTTGTGGAATCTGCAAAGGGATATTTTGGAGTGCATTGAGGCCTATGGTAAGAAAGGAAATATCCTCTAATTAAAACAAGAAAGAAGCTTTCTGAGAAAGTACTTTGTGATGTGTGAATTCATCTCACAGCATTACATTGTTCTTTTCATTGAGCAGTTTTCTAGCACAGTTTTCTTGGATTCTGCACTGGGATATTTCAGAGCACATTGAACCTTATGGTGACAAAGCAAATAACTTCATATAAACACTAGTGTGAAGCTTTGACAGAAACCGCTTCATGCTGTGTTAATTCATCTGACAGAGATACATGACTCTTTCATGCATCAGATTGGTAGTACGGTTTTTGGTTAATTTGAGAAGGGATAATTTGGATAGCATTGAAACCTAGGGTGACATAGGAAATATCAACAGATAATAATTAGATGGAAGCTTTCTGGGAAAGTTCTTTGTGATGTTTGAATTCATCTCACAGAATTACACCATTCTTCCCATGGTGCAGTTTGCTAACACTTTTTCCCTGGAATCTGAAAGGGATATTTGGGAGCGCATCCAGGCCTGTAGGGAAAAGGAAATATCCTCAAATAAAAAAGAAAAGAAGCTCTCCAAGAAACTGCTTTGTGATGTGTGAATTCATCTCAGAGTTACACTGCTCTTTTCATTGGGCAGTTTGCTAACACTGTTTTGTTGGAATCTGCAATGGGATATTTCAGAGCACATTGAAGCTTATGGTGACAAAAGAAATATCCTCAGACAAAACTAGTAAGAAGCTTTCTGAAAAACTGCTTTGTGATTTGTGAATTCATCTCACATAGTTACAGGTTTCTTTTCATGGAGCAGTTTGGTAGCCCTGTTTTTGAGAAATCTGAGAAGGGATATTTTGGATTGCATTGAAGCCTATTGTGACAAAGGAAAAACTCAAATTAAAATCTAGAAAGAAGTTTTCAGAGAAAATGCTTTGTGATGTGTGGTTTCATCTCAGAGAGTTATACATTTCTTTTTATGGAGCAGTTTGCTAACCCAGTTTTCATGGAATCTACAAAGGGACATTCCGGAGCACCTTGAGGCTTGTAGAGAAAAAGAAAATATCCTCAGATAAATACTAGAAAGAAAATTTCTGAGAAACAGCTTTGTGATGTGTGAATTCATCTTACACTGCTACACCATTCTTTTCTTTCAGCAGTTTGATAACACAGTTTGTGATTAATCTGCAATAGGATATTTGGTAGCACATTGAAGCCTATAGTGACAAAGGAAATATCCTCAGATAAAAACCAAATAGAACCTTTCTGTGAAACTTCTTTGTGATGTGGGAATTCATCTCACAGGTTTATCTTTCTTTTAATGGAACAGTTCACTAACACTATTTTCCTGGATTCTACAAGGGGATATTTGTGAGCACATTGAGGCAAAAGGTTGAAAAGGAAATAGCCTCAGACAAAACTAGAAAGAAGCATACTGAGAAAGTACTTTGTGATTTGTGAATTTATCTCTCAGAATTACACGATTCTTTTCATGCAGAAGCTTGGTAGCACTGTTTTTGGGAAACCTGAGAAGGGATAATTTGGATTGCATTGAAGCCAATGGTGAATAAGGAAATAAACTCAGATAAAAATCAGATAGTTTTCTGAGAAAGTTTTTTGTTATGTTTGAATTCATAACACCATTTTTGCATGGTGCAGTTTGCTAACCCTGTTTCCCCAGAATCTGCAAAGGGATATTTGTGAGCTCATACAGGGCTGTAGTGAAGAAAGTAATATTCTCAAATAAAAATCGAAAAGAAGCTCTCTGAGAAACTGCTTTGTGATGCGTGAATTCATCTCACAGAGTTACACTGTTCTTCTCCTTGGGCAGTTTGCTAACACTGTTTTGTTGGGATCTGCAATGAGATCTTTCAGAGCACATTGAAGTTGATGGTGAAAAAGGAAATATCCTCAGATGAAAACTAGTAAGAAGCTTTCTGAGAAACTACTTTGGTTTTGTGAATTCATCTCACAGAGTTACATGTTTCTTTTCATGTAGCAGTTTGGTAGCACTGTTTTTGAAAAATCTGAGAAGGGATATTTTGGATTGTACTGAAGCCTATTATGACAAAGGAAAATCTCAGATAAAATCTAGAAAGAAATTTTCTGAGAAACTACTTTCTGATGTGTGGTTTCATATCACAGAATTACACATTGCTTTTCATGGAGCAGTTTACTAATCTGGTTTTCACGGAATCTGCAAAGGGATATTCAGGAACATCTTGAGGCTTATAGTGAAAAAGAAAATATCCTCAAGTAAATACTAGAAAGAAGCTTTCTGAGAAACAGCTTTGTGATCCATGAATTCATCTCACAGAGATACACTGTGCTTTTCATTCAGCTGTTTAATAACACTGTTTTTGATTAATCTGCAATAAGATATTTGTGGATGGCCGAATAGGAACAGCTCCAGTCTCCAACTCCCAGCACGAGCGACACAGAAGACCGGTGATTTCTGCATTTTCAACTGAGGTACTGGGGTCATCTCACTAGGGAGTGCCGGACAATCGGTGCTGGTCAGCTGCTGCAGCCTGATCAGCGAGAGCTGAAGCAGGGCGAGGCAT